>CAUYQV010128500.1:0-26606 GCA_963574575.1 Galagoides demidoff | reverse complement strand
CTTGCTAGTAGAGATCTCACAGCAAGCAAGCAAGCAACTCTCTTGGGGGAGGGGACGGACACACATCCTCTTTGGGGTGGATTTTGTACCTGAAATTTGTTTTCTTGGAGTTGCAGCTTGCTTCAGCTCTGTTTCCACCCTTTAGGTTAGTTTCTTTCTAGCTGTTATTTCTCCCTCTGGATGGGACCTTCTTGAAAGCTGGCTTCAGTTAACTATCATCCTCCACTCCCCTTTGCTCTTGTTGAATGTAAAAATTGGAGTTAGGGAAAATAGCCAACCCAAAGTTTTAGCAGAACACAAGGCATATTGAAACAAAATGAACAAACAAACAAACAAAGATCTGACCCACAACACACAAGCAGACACACAAATAATCAAAAACAAAAACAGAAAAAAACTCCAATAACCTGATGTAAGCAATCTCCGCAACCATAAGGGGCGGGGGAGGGCTCAGCACCGATAGCCCAGAAGCCAGGGCACCAACCACATGAACCAGAGCTGGTGGGCTCCAACCCAACCCAGGGCCTGCCAAACAACAATGAAAACCACAACCAAAAACAGCCGGGTACTATGACTGGTGCCTGCAGCCCCAGCTACCTGGGAGGCTGAAAAGAACCACTCAGCCCAAGACAGTTAGAGGTTGCTGTGAGCTGTGACTTCACAGCACTCTACCAAGAGCAACATAGTGAGACTCTGTCTTCTGGCTTAAATTGTTCTTGGTGTTGTCTGATTACCCACTTGGCACCTAGACCCTGCCAAACTGCTGATTCCACATATCTCAAAAAATCTTCACAGGCAGGTTTCTCAAATTCTCCCTGCAACAGTTCCTGTGAAGTGCAGGATATCCAGGGCCAGTTTCAAGTGTAGGATGACTGTCCACAGGTGAGACATAAATCACTGTGCCTGGCCTATAGGAAAAGGTGCCTGCGGCAACCGCCATCTCCCAAATTCCAAAACAATGGCCTCTTCCTCTCTGGGATCTTTCCCATCTGAGAGTCTCTCCCACCCCTAACTATGGTAGTGCCACATGAGACATCACCCTACTCTGGCTACCTAATTCCTCCCAGGAGTCCACACTTCACCCATCTTTCCACACATTACCTAGTTTCCCCACAAATTGGGAAATGAAATCCTCCATGGTGGGGCTGGTTGACACCACTACCGCCCACAGCCGCTGCAGCCTGGAGCAGAACCTTTCCTGGTAGTCTCCACAGCTCTGGATTACACTCCAAGCCCGGAAATCCGCCACCTTGTTGCACACCCCAAACTGCCTCTCCATACCAATATTCCATGTCGGGAATGATCTAGCCCACTCACTTTCACCTGTTGTTCCAGGAGAGCTGAGCTAAACAGACTTGCTGTCCACCATCTGGTTCTGCCTTCCTCATCTACTTTCTTGAATTTTAATACTTCCTTCCTGCATGCCTTAATCCTCCCAGGAAATTGTCAATACCTCATGACAATTCCCTGAACTGGCTAAATTATTAACACCTAATATCATTCTCCTCGAACTGGTTCTATATGTTTGCTAAATTAAGCCAAGAGAGTCTAAAAGTCTATTTTTCAACTATTTCTGCTTCAAAAAATTAGAGCTAAAGGTTGGCAGTTCAGCACTGCTCAACCAAGTGAAAAGTCTGTAGCAGCAAAGGTAATGTAATTCAAGAGGATATGGGGTGTCAGGTCCAGTTGCAACTTAAATAAATCTCAATGAATTAAGCTCCTGTAATGACCTTTCAACAATATTGCGCATTGAATGTTCATAGAAATTCCTTGAAGCAACTGCTATAAAGTAGTAGGTGAATAAAAAGCCTTTATACTAAAAACCAAGATCTATTCATGGTTTATTCATTTCTTCTGCCACTGAAGAAATACTCAATGTTTCCCCAGGTCCAGCATCATTTAAAACATTCTAACACCATTGTAAGTATAATATCACAGGGGCTTGTCTGGCTGTCCTGTGGGCTACCGCAGGGAAGTAGTGCCATGGAGAGGTGACCACATGTAGGTCTTCCTCCTCGTTTCTAGCATGACCTTCAATCTCCCTCACCCAGTAGCTCAACAGTGACCCAACAAGAAGCAAGATTACACCCACATCAGTTTATGGGATGGAATTTAACATAGGGAATATTTTGAGGCATGAAAGGAGTATTTATAGAGTTTAGGACAGTAAGAAGGGTTGTTGGGGACCCCAGAATCTGGCATAAGCAGAAAGCTGTTATCACCCCTGGATCTGAAGGGCTGAGGGAAGAAATATTAATTCCAGAGTCCCAGGAACACTGGGAATGAAGCTTTCTGTCTGGGGCTACTGCTCTGCATGGGGGCAGTATGGCCAGATCCATGTTGCCACAGCACACCAATCTTTTGCTTTCCACCTTCCAAACTCCTACAGGTCCCTCTAGTTGCCTGACACTAACCACAGTCCTGCTGACAAAGGGCTGCAGTGATAAAATCTGTGGGGTCATCCCTGGGCACAAGATTTGGTAAAGAGGACTTGCAAGTGGATGGCGTGAGAGCAGCCTAAGAATCACCAGCACACTAGGTGTTCATGGTCTGACCTCATGTTCCCTTTCCTGATTGGCATCCTATAAACCTTTCCACAATATTTCATTTTGCTGTGAGAAAGTGGACCCTGTCCACAGGCAGGAAAGCCTAAGGGTAATCCTGGCAATGCATCTACATTCAATTCTGCCCCTTCCATGACCTTAAGCATCCACTGAAAAGAAACACGAAGTATGTGTGTAATGATCACTGAAGCATCGTTTGCTTTGGGAAAACTACACACAAACTGAAATGTGCCTCAGAAAGAGAATGGTTAAGATGTATGGTACACTAACACAGTGCTGTATCATGTAGACTATACTCACCTGGTAGGATGTTTTTGTCAACATGGAAAGATGTCCAAGAAATATATTTTTTAAGTGAGAAGAGTAAGGTTCAAAACAATATTGATAATATGGCCTCTTTCATCAGTTATTATGTGCACATGGTGAGTTATTTCTACAAATTAATCACTATGCTTTTCATTCCTGGAATTTCCTTTTTAGGTATATTTGAACTAGACTCTCCAGACTACTTCTCAAGTTGAGAAGGGTCTACCAGAAATGCAGACAATCAAATATCTGTTCTTGAATTTCAAATCCTTCAGATCATATTTGGAAGCTTATAGCAGAAGTAATATTAATATTTTTAGAGAAAAATAATATTACAAGTTGCAGTCCTGGAAGGCTTAGACCATAGCATTTATGACAGAAACAGTAAATTCAGAAAAATACTCAATTCATCAAGGGACATATTTTGTGCCAAAGAAGCAATGAGGACCCCTTAGGTTTGGAAAAGAAGAGTCATTAGAGAAGGAAGCAAGGAGTGAGCAGATATTTTTGGTGGTTTTTCAAAAATTGGACTTACCCCCTACAGAGTCTGGAAGATAAAGGCAGGTAACTGAGATGTGTTTGAGGTTATGAGAAAAGACAGTAGTAAAAGATAGTGCTGTGTTTTCCCAAGAGACTCAAATCAGTGCAGAAAGGGGCACCCAAAGGCCCTGGACCAGGAACGCCCTCACAGCAGAGAGGAGGAGAGGACAGCAGTAGACCAAGAGCAGAAGAGGAGATGACGGTTAGAATAGTGTGGCCAGCAAGGCCACATGAGGACATCAGAGGAATGTTTGCCTCCCAATCCCACCAGTAACCCCAAGAACTAAGAAACCAGTTGGGCAGAGCTGATTGAGCAAACCTCTCAGTAAAATTAAGGTATTGTAGATAATTAAACTGCATTGGTGCAGCCTTGAGCTGTTGAGATTCATCGCGGACACTTTAACCCTCCACAACCTCCATGGTCCCCAGACAAACACACCTGAAGGTATGATTCGAAATAATCAAACATGGAGTGATTGAAAACATCCAGAAAAGGCATTGAATAAACATGTGTGGCATGCATACAGGGAGCCAAACACAACAGACCCCCAAAAGGTTTTACTCTCCTAAGTTGGAGCAGAGGGAGAAAGAAGATCCAAAATATATATAAAGAGATAAGGGATTAAAAAAAGCAAATAGATGTATATGACGTCACCAGTATGGTAAGTGTCAATACAAAAAAAAAAAAACATAGAGCAGGAGAATGGACAGTCAATTACTGTAAATAGAATGCTAGAATGTTTGGGGACATCACTCTGACAACAGGACTTCATAAGAACACACAAGTTTTACATAAGAATTAACCATGAAAAGCCCAAGTGGGTAAAACACTGCCTCACTGCCTCAAGAAGACATTTTTTCCTACTGAAAGAGCCGGCCAACTATTATCTTTTCCTCTTAAGAAAACTGTTTTTTTATTTCTTTCTTTCTTTTTTTATTATTGGGGATTCATTGAGGGTACAAGAAACCAGGTTACACTGATTGCATTTGTTAGGCAAGGCCCCTCTTACAATTGTGTCTTGCCCGCAAAAGTGTGGCACACACCGAGATAAAACTGTTTTCTTTTTTCGCATATAAAAAATTTGCTTGCTTATTAGAAAATCTTGAACAGTAAAGAAATGTGTAGAATATATTTTAAAATTTACCACCTAAATATCAGTAATAATCTCTCTGCGCCAAATTGTGGTCATGCTAAATGTGTATGTCTAGGCACATAGGAGTTCGTATGTCTGCGTGTGTGTGTGTGTGTTACCAGTCATCTATCAGTGAAAACTAACACCAAACACAGGGGCTCTAACAGCCACTTTGTTCCCAACCTGGGCAGTCACTGCAGCTGTGTCCAGCTTAATGTTTCTCCCTTCTGTACAGAGTGGGGTCACTCACAGGGGTGCAGCCAGCTGGTAGCCCAGTTGGGGGGCTATGATGGTCAGACCACTTTCTCCTCTTTCTCCTCTTGGTTTCTTAGCTTCAAGGAGGTTTGTTCCAGGGTAGAAACATACCAGGGTTGAAACCAGGTTCAAACATGTGACAATATTTACATGTAACTTGCAGTCAGTTTTCATCCACTCTACATGTTCTGTAGAAAATGAAGGTGAATGTGAGCATATACTAAAGAACAGGGAAATGTAAACAACTGCACGGAGGGGAAAAATGTGGCAAGAATATAAAGAGAAAACTTACCAAAGACAACAATGGAAAAGGTATGAATAGAATGTTTGCAGAAGATGCCTACCAGTGGCGAAGGAATACTACCAAAAACTGTATACATTTTTTTCCATGCACACACACACAAAAATACATTTCCAACATGAAAATAGCTATCATTTTGGCAGTTTATAGAATCCCAGACACAGTACCAAGTGAAAACACATGAAATAAATACTGTTAAAAATCCCATTTCACAGATGAAGAGACAGAATCTGGAATGTGTCACTTGCTCCAGTAATTGAAAGATGGGATCTTGGGCCAGTGGTGAATGCAACAGGATCCGGGGGAGGGTTAGGAGCCTCTCAATCTATAATCCATCAAATGCTTCCCTTCAAAGAACTTCTTTGCACCTACTATAATTATAGACATAGAAAAGAAACTCTTTACTCCACCAAGGCAATATATAAAGTTTTACTTTAATAGTATGGATTTGGGGTTTCATTCCCTCCAAGCTACTAAGTTTTAAATAATAAATCTAAGATCTTATTGGAAAGAAAGTGGCCAAAGTCCCATTATTCATAAAATTAGCTACATATAAGGACTTGGGCCAAGGTCTCTGCTGTGTTCAGCATCCTTTCCTGTATGTCTGCATGTCTCCTTATAACCATCTCTTAACATCCCACATCACTTATTTAAGTACTTTGGTCCTGGTCTAAGACCCCTTCAAACACCTCTTTGAAATCCTAGACCCCCACAGCTGCTCTGAGTGTGGTGAGCAGATACTTAAGAGAGACTGACCCATGGGACGACAGAAAACATCATACCACCTTGGCTATTCTTCAGGTCCCTTCCACATCTGTAAGCATGTTGTAACAAAAGCAGAGGAAAGGGACTTCTTTTATAATAGAAAATAAATGAATGCCACTACAACCTGTCTGCTGTTGGAATACAATATTACTCTTACAGCCACCTGCATTTTTCTGTTATTGAACTTGGTGGTTTTGAAATCGTAACTTGCTCCATGAACAAAACTGCCTTTTTGCAGTTCTCTTACGTTTCAAGTCCCCAGGCCAGTAAGATTTGCAGACCAGAACTTTACAACTTTCTGTTTCACAGATCCATTGCTTTTGATTTTTTTTTTCTGTTTCCCAGAAATGATGAACCTCCACGCAGCCAGGAGACAACTGCAAGGCCTTACATGACCTGTTTATTTAAAGAAGATGAGGTAAGTGGTGCCCCAGTACAGCTAGTGCCCAGGGATCCTCTGAGAAGCCTACTCCCCACATCCTACCTGTGCACAGACCACAAGGCTGATGCACACATTACCCTCCAGCTCGTTATAATGCCAAAATCTCTACCTCAAGTACTGCTTACCTGCCATTCTTTGAACATGAGATGGATGTGCCAGTTTGATTTCTCACTGCTCTTCTGCGCCCTGAACTCTGTCTGAAACACACAATGACGCTTACTCACTTCATGCATTATTTATTTCCCCTCAGGACTAGCCCCTGATGCCATCAGTCAGGGAGGCCAATTTGGGGCAGCCCAGTCCTCTCACCTCTGGGTTGATGTCCTCCTTTCTTCCTCCACAGTCTTCATTGTTTCACTAATTGGCTTTCTGTGCAGTAAGCAACTGGGCCCAGGAAAACCCCCTTTGCAGGTTCCCCAACAAAGTCACCTGGAGAAAACAGCTTACTCATTTTTTTTTTTTCCTGCAGATGGCATTTTCCAGACAGGGGTGGCTCTTTCTGTGTGATAATAAGTGGGTTCTTCCATTCTTTGGATTATTCTGCAACATTTAAATGTGGGAATCCAGGGGGATTCAATTGCATAATGAAACTGAGTCTGAGAAACACACGTTTTAAAAGAAAAGCCTGCCAAGTTATTTGTGTATTTTTGAACAGAGGTGCAGAGGGTCGACAATTTCATCTCTCCTCAGAGTGTATTATTTTTGCTCTGTATGAGGCTCTTATTTACGTACTATGTTGAGCTCCATGAAATTACCATTTTTGTAAGTTTTTTAAAAATAAAATATTGATGATAAAAGGCTCAACCTAGTAGTTATTACCCATTAAACCCACATCCATGACCATTCCCCTTTCTTTAAAGCCAACCATTTAAATGTGTTAACATGTCTTTTGTGTATGTGGTGGTGGTGGTAATTTGTCTCTGGTCTGGCAAAATATAACGCTAGTTGGAGTAAATAAAATACTTGGGTTTTTTTTCTTTATTCAATACAATCTTTTAAAAACTGATCTCTCTGTGTGGCTATTTTTATTTTTATTTTATTTTATTTTTTTTTTTTTTTTTGAGACGGAGCCTCAAGCTATCCCCCTGGGTAGAGTGTGGCTATTTTTAAATCTGCATTTTTGTTTCTACCTATTGCACAGGGCCTCACAGTTTGAAAATATCTCACTTTTACATCTCTCTGCCCTTGGTGGGTAAACAGGTTGCCTCAAATCATGCACCCCCATATATCATTGCTATGATCGCTCTCACATATATGCTGACAAACTTGTCTTTCTCTTATCAATTTGTACAAGTTCCCTCCATATCTTATCTATCAAGCTTTAAGTTAGACCCAGCAAATATCCCTGGAAGATATTCACTTATTTCAAAGTGCCTCAGAAAATTGAGTCTGGATCTCAGCAAGGCTAGACACCATGACAACACAATTTCTTCAGTTACAACAAGAAATAATAAATGCCTGGGGTTCCTCAGATTAGATTCTTGTTTTCATTAAAGCTAGTTCTTTCCAAAGTATGTCAAAACATTATTCTTTCCATAGGCCTCTATAGTCTCCTTTACTTACAACACCATTTTTATCTTGAAAACATTTTTTAAACAGACCCTACTTATCCACTCTAAGGAAAGAAAACTATGTTCAATGACATAACTCTCGATAAAAATATGAACAAATACCAGACGCCAGGTATGGAACAAAATGAACAGATAAAATTAAAGAAATTCTAGTATGAGAAAGGGATAAACATACTGTATTTTTGCTCTGCTGATAAATACACTCTGATTCCCTTTTTGGTAACTATGCCTTCTTTCCCACTGAAGAATCACACCCCTCAAACTCTCATTTCTGCCTGTGTGAACCTGAGCCCTGCTTACAGAGAAAACTCAAATAATATGACTGAGTCAACCCATGTCCTGTGTTACTTCCTGTCTGTGCAGGGATTTGGCTCAGGTTAGGAATGTGCGCCAGGTAGAGCTAGTGAGAATCAATGACATCTTCTTTGGTCTTCCAGATGAGATTGTCAAACTTTCCCATCGGACCTGACATTCTGAGAATTTACAACCTAATGCATCCGTGTTTCAATCACTCACTGATTAACTTTTTTATGTATAAAGAAAAGGTTTTCTGAGAAGTTCATTCCTGGAGGAATGAAGAAGTTACCTAAAGGCAAAATACTTCAGACAGGGAAAGAATCACGTGCAAAGTCACCGAGACAGGCACATCCTTGGACTGTTGGGGAATTCTAGTAGTGTGAACAGAGAAATGATGGTAGGTGGTGAAGGAAAAGCCTGTCTGTAAATGACAGAAATGTGGCAGAAGAAAAAGGGGAGTGAGGAGAAGTCCAAGCATCTTGGTGATATATTTAATAGCAAATGAAACCTACAGGCAGCCCTAGCACTTAGGGTGACTTTATGATGTTGGTACTCTCAGGGCTTTTTGCCTTGTGGACGCCTTTCTCTATTAGAAAAAATCATAATCATATAATTTTTCTCTTATAATTTTAAAATAAATTAAAATTAAATTATTTTAGTGAACCCTTTATAGCATAATAGGCCTCCAGCACTGTGCCTAGTGTGACTGCTGGATAAATTGTCCCTGCTACCTCTGGGCTTATTATTTATAGGAAACATTAAATTCCTTTTCTACATAAGGCAGTTTAGGTATAGTTTTCTATGATTTGCAGTGGAAAAATTTTAACACAAAGCTGTTCCCTTTCCTTAAGCGACATTTAATAATGCATGTGCCCTTCCCTTGAGAAACCATTACTGTAAGCAAAACAGATGTTAATTATCAGATTTAAAATAAGCAAATGCCGGTGTTCTATTTCTTGAGTATTATCAGAGGAAACTCAATGCAGAGCTAAATGATAACTTTAGGGAAAGTCCTGTCAAAAGTATCAGATGATTTTTTTTGGTAAACGATCTGTGATGTGCAGAAAGGGTATAGAAGATGCTCCTGAGAAGACTTCCTACTTAATGAACCTACCTGGCAAGTGAGCCGACACCCTACACAGCCCACAGAGGGCGCTCGCTCCTCCCGCTGGTTCTAGGCATCTGTCAGGGCTGTTCTGTTCTCTTGAGATGTGTTATGTGTGAGCTCAGTACCAGCCTGCCATGTTATGTCACCATTGCACTGTCCTCTAATCTGTTGCATAAATCAGTGAGCAAGTAGCATCGATGCTATGGAAAGATTCTTCAAAATTATACAAAATTCTGTAAGTGACTAAACGCATTTCTGACAAGGTAAGTGTGGCTAACAGAACTCTAAAAGACTACAGAAAATAATCTATACTTTGGGAGGGTCCCTTGTTCAGTTGCTTCTGATGTGTCGTTAAGTTCTTGTCCCACATTGGAGAAACCACAACTGGACATTGCAGAGGGCATATGGGGACAGTTAAGGTTTATGGCTGAAAGCACAGGGACCTTGCAAGGCCATCTGTAAATGACAGCATATCTAAAGGCTGGCAGGCAACTAGATATTTTAAGTTGAAAGACAGTAACAATTATATAGAGTTGGGATCACTTGTTAAATAATTTCCTAGTGTGTGTCACTTTACTATGAAGCCACTGACTCCTTATTTAAGAGAGCTGCTTCTGCAGTGCTGCTGCAGAGTGTGGTTCCCCCTCAACTGAACAAAGGTCGTGCAGCTTTGGACAAATCACTTCTGTATGATAAGGTGTTTGATGAGTATGACTTCTGAGGTTCCTTCAGTTCTGATCTGCTATGATGTCACATGTCAACCGATATATGGGTACACACATGGGAAGCTGGGAAGTTCTATAGAGCTTGAAAAGTTCACCCTATGACTGAACGACAACATTCTTTAGAGAGCAAGGCTCTCATAACATAGGACAAAACCACTGCTGGTCCATGACAGCATTTTAGAGAGCATGTCAAAAGCATATCAACATATATATTTAATAAAAAGAGTAATTAACCAATGAGAAAACATCTGATCTCTTTTAATCTTTCTGATTGAAGAAGGATGTCTCAGTTGAGGAGAATATGTCTTTGACCCTCTTGCACACTTCTCCATCTCCTATGTTAACAGAGAAAACTATGAGCCTGGGATTGAAGCTTTCTGCAGTCTTTGCTATCTCACTAAAACTCAATAACGTGGGGTTTTAGGGATTCTTGGGGTATAATTATTATTGTTACCTTTTATTTAGAGTATGTGAGTTTAATTTTTACATTCACAGAAGTGCTATCAAGTTTCTGTTTCAAGTGAATTCAGGTCAGTGTGCATAGGAGTTGATTTAAATAAAAATACTAATTGAACAATTGTATTCATGATGTGAAAACGTGGAAGAGACAGGGGAATGTGATTAGAGAAAATGGCAGCGGTTTAGTCCCTGCGATCAGGAGTTCTTTGAAGGAGTTCAGCATGACGAGTGAAGAGACTCACATAGATAATGTGTGTAGAGGACTGAGGAGCTCTGATGGAGTCCTACTGAGCAAACTTCAGGTCTATATTTATTATCATAAAGCAGGAAGAAATGGTTGAAAATTACTTATCAAAAAATCAGCAGTAAAAGGAGGGATGTGGAAAACAGCAGACAATATGTCTCCAACTTATTCTTGAAAAACTTCCAACCTTAAACAAGTCCTTGTCTCTGTCATCAAGTGAGCTTGGAGTCTAGAGAATCTTTACCATAACCTTTTGGCCTGGTATTGTCATACATCACAAGTTCATTTTGCCCTGGGGACCAGTTTTCTGGATTCCTGCATGTACACAGATAACATACCATTCTCCACTCTCCAGATCTCTTTAGGCAGAGAACAAGTTTATGCTAACGATCAGGGTATGCATAAAATAAGCTGAAGTAAGAACATTTTAGTATGGGGGAATCAAGACACAATTTCCCTGGTTCTCAGGGTGAGATGAGTTGAGGTGGGCTGCATCTGTTCCATCACCACCATTAACAACTCATGGGGCACCCAGGAATGGAAAGAAGCAAACAAAAAGGAGATTGAAGCAACAAAAGTTTACCAAAAACAGAAATGTAAGATTTTGAATTCTCATAGAAAAGGACATTCTTCATGCATTCAAAGATCATAGAAGTCAGCATAAATTCATTCCTGCAGGTTTGTCATCTCAGATGAAAAAGGGCACAGGCAGAAAGAGGTCTCAGGTATCCGGTAAGTCTTCATGTATCTCCCTCCACTCAGACCTACAGACTGGATGGCTCAGGAGGTCCTCGTGGAATGGAAACTTATGAGCAAACATCGAGGAAGACCACCGATGTAATTCATAAAATCCTTTGACTCTTTAAGACTACACAAAAAAAGGAAAGCAAAGAAAGAGTAATTAATGCCATGCATATAAAATGATGTCCACCTTCCACCTGTAACCAATTGCTTGCTGCCCACTCCAGCTCTCACCAACAGTGAAACATCAAATACCACCTATTCAACAACTTCTATTAAAGATAGTGCAAACAGGAGGAACGTCAGACTTACCACTGACTAATTGATACTATATCTGTATCTATCTACTAAATTAATACTATGGCTGTATGTATCTACTAAAGAAAAAAATTTACGCTTCCTTTTCTTGGGGAAAAAACAAAGAAACACAAAAACAGAGGGATTGGATGACATTTATTTTTGAAGTGTATGTACAACATTGCCAGTTAGACAAGGCTAGTTTTTGACATCCACCTGTCATTCATGGCATGCTAATACTTTGCTACTTGACTATTTATTCTTATTTACATCCTCTTTTTATATTGCTTCTACTTGAGTAGGCTGTTCATTGAGGACATTCAGACATCTCCATAATTTTTATTAAAATGAGAGTAATGCTATGATAGTTTACACATCTATAAATTTCCCCTTTATAGATGTTACTGAGAGTGCATTAAAGACTCAAATACAAGGATATTAATTGCACTATCATTTATAATATCAAAGTAAACAGTAAGTACACTGCAACCAGGTCCCTGAATTTGAATCTGATATTTACTACCTGAATAATATTGGGCGAGTTGCTTAATCTCCCTATGATCCTATGTTTCCTCATATATGCATAGAATGAAAACAGATAAATTCTACCTCATTGGTTTGTTTTGTATCAGTTAAAACAATGTTAAAACACTTAGATGAGTAACTGGAATATATAAATAATAAATATTCCCTACTATTATTATTGATTAATGATTAGTATTAAATTCTAATTAATGAGACTGCATAAACAAATCATGATGCATTTGTAAAGTGGGGATTTGTAATACATCATCTTGAAACTTATTCTAAGGAAACAATCAAGTGTTTGGTAAAGGAGATATCCGTGCAAAGATATTCATGGCAAGAATTATTTATGGCAGCAAGAAGCCTTTGAAAGCAACCTCACTATCCATCATTAAAATGATTAAATAGAGTTCAGACATGCTGTGTATAGAGTAATAAATCACCATCAAAACCATGACTTAAGGATAATATGGTGACATGAGAAACATTTGCAATGTGTTATGTAAAAAAGGAGATTTAAGGAAAAAGCTATATAAATTAACTGAAACCACTAAAAAATTCCTTACAAAAGTGTGCATGCATATATATGGTACATATAATTATGTCACATATATTTAGTTTTCTTTGAGATATTCACCAACATATCTCATTAGAAAGCTGAAGCTATAGATAGGGCAGTGTTCAGGTAAAGATGAAAAGTAGAAGCCATGTGAGGGAGACAAACCACCACAAGATGGCACCCAATGTGGGGCCCTTTTCATAGTACTCAGGTTTTGATTTGTAAGGGAAGGGACATATCTCAGAGATCAGCCTGGATAGACCCAAGAAAACGCTTCCCCAAATGGGCTTTTCCACCTCAGCAGGCTAAACTTTGCACCAAAGGAGTTTCCTGCCTTAATAGGCTAATCTCTACCTCAAATGGGTTTTCCTGCCTTAATAGGGTATGTAACCAGCTGGATTTTTTTTTATTTCAAATTAATATGAGGGTACAAATTTTTAGATTACCTTGTTCTCACTTCCAAGTTTCAGTTGTAAAAGACTCTCTTACCCAGCAAGTGTGGTATACTCCTTTGCAATGTACAAATTACATGAAATTCCACCTCTTGCCCTCCTTCCTTCTGCCAATCATCCTGCCCCTGTATTAGATTATATTTGTGTTTTTTGTTCATATAAGCATGTAGTTGTTTACATATTGGTTTTATATTAGTATGGAGTACATTGGATATTTATTTTTCCATTCTTGCAATACTTTACTAAAAACATGTTTCAACTCCATCCAGGTAAATGTAGAAGATGTAAAGTCTGCATCCTTTTTAATGGCTGAATAATATTCCATGGTATACATATGTCACAGTTTGTTGATCCATTCATGGGTTGATGGGTATTTGTGTTGGTTCCATGACTTGGAAATTATGAATGAGCCACCGTAAACAGTCCAGTACAAACGTCTTTGTGGTAAATGATTTTTGTTCTTCTGGGTAGATACCTCATGATGAGATTTCAGGATGAAATGGAAGGTCAACTTTTAGTTCTTTGAGGATTCTCCATACTTCTTTCCAAAAAGCAGCTGGATTGTAAGCTGCCTTTCAACTCAGGTTGAAACCTGCCTTGATCGTGGAGCCACACTCTTGGTGTCCATCCTTTCCTTACTCCTCTCTGTGTTTTTACTCTCCTTATAGCATGCATTAGAAGATAATTCTTAGAAGAATTAGGTGTTGAAATGTATATTTGAAAACGCAAAGGGATGCAGAGCAGAATTAATAAAGTATATGGACAAAATCCAATGTAGTGTTCAGTTGATTTATTTCCCCTTACCAGTAGGCCAGTTAAATGTAAGGTGAATTTATTCATGCAGTCACTGAAATTGAGAAGTGTAACTCCCACCAAGCACAACACCTAGTGCAGGGTGACCCTGTAGCTGAGTTTGGAAGATGGGCAGCCAACCAGATAAGGGGTGAGATATTCAGGTTTATCATCTCCCAAGATCCAGGGGGCACCTGAGAAAAGACAAAATTTCTGATCGCATTTCAGATACAAAAAAGGAACTTAAGAGTCAAAGCAAAGCTTAAATAGGCTTTCTTTTCATTATGGATGGATTTTTCATTTTCTTTATCTTTAATGTAGATATTTTTATATCTCAAATATTGATTTATAAGAAATTTAAGAAGGTAATTTCTTCTTTTTCTTTTTCATTTTTGTTGCAAAACATTCTGCTTTGTATGAAATAGCCTAAGTAAAATGCAGTGTAAATTTCCTCTGAAAGCTTATATGGAAAGCCATAAACATTATTCGCTGAGACCTCATTTTGTCCAAGGGCCAGATTGCAACACAATATATTTAAATTTAGGAGTGTTTTATAAAGCCACAAAAATACATCTTGAGGAATGCTTATTAGTTTGACAATGCAACACCCTTTCTTTAATCCAGAATTCAGAAAGATAGTATAATTCTTTTGTTCCCCACCCCCTGCCAACCCTGGCATCAGCCAATGAACTGACGCTGTAACCCAAGTTTGGAGTGTGAAATAAAGCCCTACTGAGATCCCCAATTTTAAGGATTGCTTATCAGGACCCAGCTGAATAAAGTGTGGCCCAGGAAGAAAGAATAAGACAGTCATAAAGAGACCCAGCTCAACAGGGTCCCTCATTACTGCCCTGGTTATGAGCTGTGGAGAGAGTGAGAAGGTTCAGAGGAAAGCAGAGGGAAGTCATGGGGCTTGCCAGGCACCTGCTCTGTGGGTGAAGACTCCTCCAGCTCCTGGTGCAAAGAGAAGCTGGCTCCAGAGAAGCCTCACAGAGAGCCTGGGGGGAAACTAATGACCCATTGGAAGAAAGCCACTCATGGGGTCTTGAGAACCCTGGCAGGAAACTGATCCAGAGTGCTTATATGAACATAACTTTCTCATTTGCAGCTGTGCTTAGAACTCATACATCCTCCTGGAAATGTACTTTTGTCCAGATTTAGGAAGCTCCTTGATGCAAGCACACAGGCTGCATAACAGGGCCCCTGAGTTGACCAGCAGACTTGGAGCCCTGCCACATCCACTATACATCTCTGAAAAGCTAATTACCCATCATGTGATGACCAATGGGAGAAAAGATGGGCTTGCACTGATGCAGCCCAGGCCATTTTTGTAATATACACAGACAACTCAAGCACCAGCAGCCAAGTTCAGCAGGTCTCTTTCCAAGGGGCCACCTGGCAGACCTTTAAAAATCTCCAGTAGAATCAATGCCTCAGTAAGACCCAAGGACAGCCATGAGGAGTTGCTGACATGTCTTACCACTAATTGTCTCATGCTATTTTGTTTACTTCAAAGCCTCTATCACTATCTAAAATTGCTTTGAATGTATTTTTTATTTACTTATTTATTACCTATCAAATCTCTCTAAAATATGCAGGCTCCCTAAGAGGATGCATTTTGGTACTCAGTTCACTGTTATATCTCAAGGCATTATATATTAGATTAACATATAATGTTAATTAATACATTTCATTAACATAGAAATTTAACATGGAAGTCCAGATCTCTGGCTTTTCTTTAAAACTACAGAAAGATGTGAAAATATGGGCATGCTTTTTATCTGGTGATAATCATATGGCTCACAAAGTCAAGACCTTTGTATGTGGGGCCCATGTTGTAGGTCTTACCACAGTCTTCACCTCTCCCTGCTGCTCCATGCCCAGAACTCTGTCCTTGCTTATGTCTCATGATATATAAAAAAAATTATATATCTGTTAACTCATTGACTTCCACAGTAGGAAAAAAAATTTCCTCTCAGCCATGGTATTTTATTAGGTCAAGAGATGTATAAATTATATATGTGTCATGAGGGCCCTGAGCTCAAAACTAGTGTGAATTAAACATAACTCTCATGGCAATTAATGTGTTTAGTATGATCTCTAATTGAAAAACAATATAAGTTGGATTCAAGGATGGAAGCAGAATAGGTGGATAGATTTGTGATGATATGTGATAGGCAACTACTGTAAAATGCTAACTGTTGAATCTAGAAACTAGGTCACAGGGACTCACTTATTGAAATAAGACTGCAGATATGAGAAAAGGATGGACCCTCTTCAGATGTAATTAAGTAATAGAAATTTATTAGGAATTTAATACACCTGCAGGTGCACCTACAGGGGGCTGTTGTGGTGGGCCAACAAGCAGCCTTGAATAATGGGTGAGGAGGTTTTTATACTATTATTTTGCAGCGTCAGCAAGCTAGCACAATACAAAAGCCAATCATAGTGGTCAGCACAATTCAATACAGCTCAGGGGTCACAAGGTAAGGCTACATCATAAAGGTTCACATAACTCTGGGTGGGGGTACCTATACATCACAAGTACATTACTTCATGATCGTAAGATGGGGGTCACATAGTTCAGGGGGTACAAAACAAATGTTAGGTAAGTTTCCGAGAACAACTGGGGACCTTTTCACCCAGGGCATTATTTGAAATCCACCCCTCTCCCTTCTTCAACCTGTCCCTGCACACTTCCTCAATTTCAGGCTATTTCTCTACCCTAGAGAAGGCTGGAACTAAAAGGCTTAGGAGAAGTTTCCTTTTCAAGGGTAGGAGGCTTATTCCCAACTGGTCTTAAGGAGCGGAGTCAAGGGCTGGGGGCTTGGTTATTACATTATCAATCCGGGCAGCTCTGCCACTGTCTGGTGTGGGTCAGCTGAGTCCCATGAGAGGTTCAGACACCTAGGCTGCAACCCTGGGCCTGCAGGAAATCACTTCATGTACTGAGAGAAACCATATGATGTCTTTGAACTTTCAAGCTTTCTCTGTGTTAAATGGGATTTCACATCTTGTTCACCTCAGAGAACACACTGTAAGATGAACTAATAACGCGCCCTTAACCTTGGGCTCCATGTTGATGGCATCCTTCATGGACCCCATTTGCTTTGGCCTTCTCATTCGCTGGGACTGATTTTCTTCTCACTTGGTCATTATGCATGTAAATAAGAATTCTTTTAGCTGCAGTCAAAGAGAAAACTTGGTCTGATGGAAGAAATATGAGTAGATCAGTTTCAGACACAGGACAATACAGGTACAAACAATGGCACCATTAGACCTTGTCTAGCATTCCTTGGGCCCGCCTACCATGGTCTTGGGTTTTTGTTTAATCTCTATGTGGTGACAAGAATGCCATCTCCAAAATTTCCTTCAGTCTACGAAGAACTAGTAAGGGTTCTTTTCCAAAAGTCACAGAAGAAGAAAAAAATAATAATATTGCATATTGTCTAGAATAGGTTGTGTCATTCCAAATCTGATGATCACTTTGGCCTGCGGAGAGAACATGATCACCCAGGCTTATGTTTGCAGCCCTCTAATGAAGGCTAATAAAAGTCAGTTTTTCCTGCAGTACAAGGTTGGAGAGTAGGAAGACTGGTGTTGTTTTTCCAAGGTATCATTAGGTACTGTCAGGACAGGAAGGGCAAGTAAATGTTCAACAGAGGAAAAAAAAAAAAAAAACCCAACAAGTGTTCATTCTAAAACCCAGACAGAACAGTAAAAACATAACCAAATCTGACTTACTGTGGACAATACCGTTTTCAACTCAGTAATCCAGTTGTTAAAAAGAAAAATCAAAAACGTATTCAGGATCTACCAGATATTTAAGCAATTGATTGGAGAAATAGGTTACTGTTAGAGATTGAAATACTGGTTAAAATCATTAGGCCATCTGAGCCCAGCCCTCCCTAGAGGCCCAAATGGTATGCTTCATTCTATGGAGTCTGCAGTAATGATCTCAGTGGGTGTGACAAAATATAAGGATATACAAGTTAATTCTGTGCAAGTGCGATCTTGGCACCTGTCCCCACTTCCTCCAGAAGCTTGGGCTGCAGGTCCAAAACAGACTCCCTGCTAGCTGCATCTGCACAACATTTTTCTTTTAATCCAAACATAATTGTTGACATTAAATTAGTTTTCATCTTTTGCAAATGAAATTAACATAGAAATTTAACATAAAAGTCCAGATCTCTGGCTTTTCCTTAAAACTACAGACAGATGTGAAAATAGGGACAAGCATTTTACCTGGTGATAATCAGATGGGTCACAAAGTTAAGACCCTTTTATGTGGGGCCCACGTTACAGGGCTCACCACAGTCTTCACCTCTCCCTACTGCTCCATGCCCAGAACTCTGTCCTTGCTTATGTCCCCTGGCTGACCTCACTGCCATCCCTAGGGACTGCCTGAAAACGAGCCAGCTTTAAGGAAAACAGCACCAGAAACTCAGATGATCACACATTTAAACACCAGGATGAGTTTACAACCTTGATCTAGACATCGACTACTCATAAGTATAGTGATTTTGCTTGTTTATAAAAACGTAAAATACCAGTTATCCAGGCCAACTAGGGAGAAGCCAATTCCATGTATGGAATGGATTACAAAAACTAGAAAGAGAGAAGAAACCTGTCACTTCATCCTTATGGTAGATCACGGAAGACCATGGGCTGAATTGTGTCCCCCTGAAATTTATATTTGAGTCCCAATATGCGGCATGGCTGTATGTAGAGTAAGGAAGTAATTAAGGTTAAGTCAGTTGATAATGGCGGAACCATGTGCATTAGATAAACTTTGGTCAGGCATAAGTTATAGTGATTTGGGCTGTGAATTGAATGTTAATGAATCAACAATTTATATTTTTAATTAAATGTTTGTAAGCAGCAGGACACATAAAACAAGGCTATATACTGTTGAGTTGATGACAACGCTGTGAGCAGGGGCTCAGAGAAAACCAAACCCACCATGTTCTCTAGGAGCAATGATTCCATATTTGTTAATTCATTTAAATATAACTTCAGTGAATAAGGTAAGTCAGCTGTATGTAATACACATATAATATATACAGGTGTGTGTGTGTAGATTGGATTGGGATTTATGACAATAATAAGATTAATAAAAGAAATTAGCCAAACATGGATATTTTTCACTCTTAAATGATTTTCCAGAGAGATTGTGAAATGAAGTGACACTTTAAAGCAGACATATATTTTTTTCTGATTGCTTTCTTGCTTACTATTTTTTTTTTAATTTTATTTCAGAATGTTACAGGAGTAGGATCACTTTGATTACATGTGTAGATGTATTTTTAACCTGATTTTGGTGATGTGGTTTGGAGCTGATCCAGTAGTGAGGTGTGTTTGGGGTGAGGGTGGGCAGAAGTAGAAGTGGAGGAAATTCCCAGTCCCACTGAACCAATCTCATTTAAAACTCACCCATTCCCCTCAGGGAATCACCAACTGCAATTTGAGTGGTCAGTGGAGATTCATCATTGGGCTCAATTTCTAAAGTCTGTATAGAAGCGGAATGCATATAGCATTAAATTATTCCTGAAAAGTCTCTTAAAACCGAAGCCACCCATAAAGACAGAAAAGTTGCATTTTTCATCTATCCAGCACAGATGGTTCTTCCTCTGGCATTGTGACAGACGGCTGTTTCTTCTGCTGAGCCCCAGTTGAAGCTCTTCACTTGAGTTTGAGATACCATGTTGTAAAACAGTTATACACACACACACACCATACTGTCTCTAAAGACCAGAATTACCAGAGAAGAGTCTCAAGGAAAGAAATCAGCAAAGGGGGTCAGAGACTCCCGTGCCCTCTCCCTGGGCACAGACGCACTGAGTGGACAGAGGGGTTGATGTGTTTGTGTGGTTTCCATTGTATATCATAAGGTCTAATGATCTGTCTTGGATGAACACACGTGCAGTGACTGTGCAAGCTGAATGTGCAGGGTCCTAACTCCTGACTGGTTATGATGGAGGGGAGGATAATTGTAAACATTTCTTATTGGTGACTCATAATTACCGTATGTGAACAAAAATGCTCAACTTTAAAATATCCTGATGTGTAAAAATGGCCTACTCAATTCAAGTCTGTCAAAATAGTATGTGTGAAAGGAAGGACTAAAATAGTAATGACAATAACAACAATGATCAATGGCTCTCAACTTCCTGAGTACATCTGACGAGCCGGACACTGGTAGATGTGCTTTAACTTTCTTACTTCATTTAAGTCTCATGACAATACTGTTGTGTGACCCATCACTACCTCCACACAGCACATGGGGGAGTGGGTGGTGAAGGCAGATATGCGGCCAGGCAGCCTGGTCTGGGCACCCCTGCTTTTGACCATTATTACACTCAGCATCCAGTTATTAAGACATCACCAAAAGGAGGCATATGCTCATAATAAAAGCGAAGCAGGCCAGAGGTAAGTAGAATAAGGAATATGAATAAAATTGTCTTACTGCGTAGTGATCTAGTGTCAGACCCTCAGCTTCACTCAGAAGCCTATATTAAAAAAAGCTTTATGACACCTGCTCCTGCCATTACTGCAGCTTTTACGACTTGGAGAATGCTGCCTACTGCATTATTGGTATTTTTTTATATAAATGGTGCTTAGCAGTTGGGGAATTTTGCATCCTTTTGGAAATATAATTAAAGCTATGAACCCTTTCGGGAAGAAAGAAATGCACACAACCACAACATTTTGGAAAAGAATTCTAGGGGAAATTGACTCCAGAGTGTTTATCAGGGAACAGAGATGCTTATGGGGGTAATTATTTCTGCTCTAAATTAAACTGCTCATGCTATTTTTCTCCCAGACCTCAAAGGCAGGAACACCTTCATGGCCACTTCATAGCTGGTATATTTCTCCTCATGGAAAGATGAAAGATATTTGATGAATTGTATTTCCCACCTGCCAGGAAATCCTGAGATAAGTCTTTTCCCCCCTCACAGTGATTGTCAAAGAGCCTAGGACTTGTATGGCCTGTTCCAACATTTTCCCTGGAGTCCAGCCCCTTTTGATTGTTTTAACCTTGTTTTACACTTGTTACTTATATTCTTCTGCTTTGTCATGTGTATCTTCAAAGCTACTGCAGATGCCAACCATGAGCTAAATCGTATGTTGCAATCATCAGAGAAACAGAGGATGTGTTCATATAAAGTAATGTGGACACTTGCAGCGCTGATTGCTTTTTCTTCCCTGAGAAGTCTTTAACAACTGCTCATTGTTTTTCACTGAAGCCTCGATATTTTCTGGTCATTTAATTCCACATGTTACACTGATTCCCTGGAATGCATTATGAAATACGTCATCACTTTCCTTGGCTTCATTTATTATCATTGTAAATATAAGAATACAATGTCTTCTAATTCTTACTTCCTGACGGATTCTATACATAAAGTTGAAGCATTGCCAAGTAAACTACTAGAAAGATGGGAAAAAGAACTAAGAAGATATTAGCTATTACATGACTTGTTTCAAGAAAATATTATATAAAGAGGTCTATGCCCCTGATTAGTCTAATACATGGAAACACACATGTACTATATACATCTAGAAAAGGACCACTCATCTCAATACCTCTATCACACTCACACTAGTCCATATACCTAAGTGTGATCACACTGTTCCCTCCCCCATGGCCACCTACTCCACGCCACTGTCATCACATACCTATAGAACTGCTGTAACCACAACTGACCTTTCCTGCTTCTCCTCTTGTTACCTTACAGCCCTGTCCCCTCATAGCCTCAGACGGAGTCTTTTAAAATGTGAAAGAATTCTTGTCCCTTCCCGTCTCAGAGTTCTTCCAATAATGTCCTTTTGGGTTAGAATAAAATGAAAGTCCTTACCACGGGGTATTAACTAGGTTTAGGTTCAGCTGTAAATCACCAGGAAAAATTATACATATATACATCAAATAAAATACAAGCTTATTTTACAAGTTTATCTCTCTCTTATTTTTCTTGTGCATTCACAAAGTTCAGAAGCCAGGAAGCCAGGATCGCTGTGGAGGTCCAGTCCATACCAGAAACCCGGCTTCTCTTCTCTTTCTGTTTCCAAGAGCACCTTATTGTTCAAAATAGCTGCTAGAGCCCCTCCTGTGATGGTCCATACTCCAGCCATAACAGGGAAATAGAGGACCAGCTTCCTCTATTGAACTCTGCTCCCTGGAATTCACAGGTGCCACTTACTTTTACATATCAAAAGGCAGGGTTGGGTCACAGGGCCACACACAGCTGCAGAGGAGATTGGCAAAGGCTGTTCATACAATGTGCAGAGTACCCAGGCGAACATCAGGAGTTCTGTTCCTGAGAGGAAAAGGGAGAGCAGATGGTGGGAACAACTCCAATCTGGGATACACATGGCCACTGGAGCTGCATGGCCAGGTCCGTGCCACTTCCCTGCCCCCAGCTCCAGTTCCTCAGCCTCACTGTCACAGGCCACCTTAGCCTCGTCTCCTGCCAAGGCTCTGGGCTAATCCATTTGCACTGGCTGTCCTCCCCCCAGCTGGACAACTCCTCCTGTGTATTCAGACTCCACTGACATCTCTGTACCACAGGAAACCTCCCTGGGGAACTTTCCCTGCCCCCAGCAGTCCCTGTCATTGTCTTCTCACTTGGCTTTATTTTACACCCTGTTTTTGGACATTTGTTTTGCCATTTCAAATAAAGGGGGAACAAAAGAAGGTCCTTTACTCCCACCTTGATCTCTGCCTATCCAGAACCCTTGGAAGAAAATGCCTGTATTTTAAAAGGGTAGGAACAACAACAACAAAAAGTTCATCTGGGCTCTTGGGGGAACCTGCCTCCTCAAAACGAGTGGATCTCCCTAGAATTCCAGGCTGTGCATGACTCTGGAAAAGCAAAGACTGCTTTATTCCCCCACCCCAATCTGCAGTATGTCTATCCTCGTAGTTTTCCAGCTGAGCTGAAAGAGCTTTAGGCCAAAAGCTGCTGCTGGAAAAAGAGAAAGTCCTCAGAAAGTGAATCTGTGTGCAGCTAAGGCACAGCCAAAGATGCGCCCCGCCCGGTGTGGGTGTGTTCAGTCAAGTGGTCTCCCCACTCTCAGAGCCCTGAACCTACAGACCTTTGACCCTATCTCCCTGGAAGCAGGGAAATGACATTGTCACAGAGCTCCAGCACTCCTGACCCTCAACAGGTGCACAGCAGCAGTCTGGGCTTAGAGACCTATTTCGTGGTCCATGCAACCACGTGCACCAGTCACCCGCACCAAAGCGCATGCGTGGGGCTGCTCTGTGGGCCTGGAAGCCCACCCGTGTCCCTCTGGGTCTGCTCTACCTCAGCCCCACCTTGTATAGTGATAACAGTGACCTTAATAGCAACTGCTATACTTGTGTGTGTGCCTCAGGCCCTTTTACATCTAGCCATGCTATGACTACTTAGGACCTAATCTCTGGTGTCTGCCGGGATAATCCCATATTTCTGCCATCCTGCGGGTCCCCTCTGAGCGTCACTGTGAACGCCTGCTCTCCACACCAGCATCAACACTCAGGACCACAAGATGGAGGAAAACAGGTGCAGAGGGACTGTCCCCCCGCTTGAACCCCCAATCTTGCTTTCAAAGAACCAGGCCAGGGAGGTATGGGGCCCCATGGGTGGAGAAAAGGAAGGACAAAATATTCCCACAGTCCTGCACAGTCCTGGACATGGTGACAAACGATAGAAATTACCCCTCAGTACATCCCCTCCTCCCACAGGCATCTGCTCGTGGTCCGCAGGTGGCTTCAGACTGGGGATACGGTCTGCACGCGGCCACTGGAACTATCCAGGGAAGGGGCACCCAGCGTAAGGGCTCCAGGTAGGATCAGCGCCCCCACGATTCCCCAGGGTAAACCTGGGGACAGACGCCGGCCGGTTCTTGCCTTACCTCCGCCGGGTAAGGCGCCCTGCACCAGGCTGAACGCCTGGCACCTGCAGAGGCTGCATGCTCTGTTCCGCCCGCCCATCCTGAGAGTCCTGCTTCCCTTCCCAGAGGGGACCCCAGCAGCCAAGGCTGGTCCAGCTGCATCTCCACCCCTGTCTGGTCCTCAGGTTCTCTCCCGCTTCCAATAAGAACCTGATAACTTTTCTCACACCGCAGCCTCCAGCCTCCGCACTGGACTTTTGTTGTTTTCGTTCACTCCCGGCCTCCTGGGCTGAAGGACCATCCCTTCTGCCCTGCCCTCATCACAGTCCCAGCCAGGATCCTGAGCGAGGGAATTGCTTGGGCACAGGAGGAAGACTAATGCGCCAGCAGCTCTGTGGGGCTGTGCCGGCTGGCCAGCGAAGGAAGGCAACAGGAGACACGGCAGCTGTTACTTGTGGCAGGCACTGCTCGTCCCGTGTGGAAACCCGGTGTTTGCACACTCCCGCCTTAGCTCTGGCTGCACACCCAGGTGAGCTCTATCCGGGACCTGCCCCTGGGACACGGAGAACCGCAGGTGCTGCCTTCCCCCACCTCCCAGAAGTCACCTGGGACAGGTGGGCCGTGCTCCTCTAAGTTTGGGGTCACATCCTGCTGACACCTGGGAAGCTCCTGATTTAGGAAATTAAAAATTCCACACAGTGGACTCAAAACTATATTATGGATACACCAAAAAGGAAAAACCAAGGTGAACAAAACTGTGAACGAGGGATATATAGACACTTATATAAGCGGACGTACTTCTGCACTGTAGACGTGCCTGTGTAAAGGCTGGGGCGGAGGAGCTGGGGGCCACAGCGGAAACTACTATGGAAAGAAAGAATGATTATTCACTATTAACCCTTATTACTCATTAAGATCTAACACAATGTGGAGGGGTGAAGAGGCCTCTCCCCTAAGAATTATTTCCCTAATAGCAGGTCTATAGTTCGTTTGGTTTTATTTTCTATTTTCTTTTTGCATTATTAGACAAGAAGAAATTTAAACCTTCTAACTGCTCTCATCTTTTCCTGCCAATTTTCACTCACTGCCCTCCCCCCGCCCCCCAAATCAAGATCTTTCTGTTCTGGCTTGATCTGGAAGGAGTGCCAGGCAAAGCCAGGCTCCTCTTCCCACCCTGCCTCCAGCTGCAAGCCCTGCCCAAACCACAGGACAGCTCCCTCTGTGTCTGGTGCCCCTGGGGGCAGGGTCCAGTCCCCTACACCACCCCCAGTGCAGGCTCAGCCCAACCTCAGAGAGGAAGCCCTGCTGTCAGCGTCCCCATCATTCTCCTCCACTGGAGCACCCCACGGTGTCCTGTGCCAGGGAGGCATTTCGAAAGAACATAAAAGATCCCATGATCGAACGAGAATGAAAGAGACAGATACTAGCCAGGAATCCATTTTTGTCTCCAAAATCAGGAAGGTAACCCTCAACAGGCAGAAGAGAGGCCACTCAGGTTCAGCATATCTGAGAGCACTGGCAAGGCTTGGCTTAAAGATAGCCCACCGGTTTTCTAAGTTAATTCCATTTTTCAATAATGGTGAGCAAGCAACTGGAATAAAATCTCAGCCAGTTCAAAGGATTAATTACAAAATATTGGTTTTAATGGGTCTGGAGAGCAAGAAAAATAAATTAACAAATTATTGCTGGTAATTTCTCAAGATTCCTTTGAATAGTCTAGACATGACCTTGTGTAGCAGTTCCACTTACGAAGTGCTTATGGACGGTCTGCTTTTCCTAATGCAGGAGAGTATTTTCTCCTCTTTCTTGCTCTCTCTCTTCCAAAGAGACACACACACGTATTTGAATATTTCTCACCTCCTCAGTTCACTGAAAAATAAAATAAGATCCCTTCTTCCTGGCTGATGGATTGGAGCCTCCTTGTTTGTTCCTTCTTCCTCCTGCCACCAACCTCTGAGTAGAGGGTTTTCCAAGTTCCCAGGGAAAAGAATTTCAGAACATACCATGTAAGCCAAGCAAGCAACAGTTCTTCATTGAATGTGAAAGGGCACTCCCAGGAAGGGGAGTGGACAGGCTGGAAAGAGAGCAGCCGCCCTGGGAGGAAGTGCTTTTGGATCCTTTGCAGTCTTACCAACTGAGGGCAGGAACAGTCAAGGCCAAGGAACTGGATTTTACTAAGAATGTGGGTGGCGATTTGTAGAATTGGGTTTCTTCCCATTTTCATACCTTATACGTTTGTGTTGGGACTGTTACGGTGATTTCAAGGGTAGAGACATTGTAAGACCATTATGTAAATGATATTGTAATTAGCCACAGTTCAGGTAAGGTGCAGAGGTAGCTGACAAGGTGGTTGAGGCCAGTTCAGCCCCTCCAGTCAGTAACTTTTTAAGAGCTGTTTAACACCTGCACCCCAGTCCTCAAACCCTTGCATCCAGACTCAGCTCTGCCTCTCAGTCTCCTACTCTAATACTCCTATAAAAGAATATAAACATTTTGTATCCTGAGACGCTGAAGATATTTGCTGGTTATGTCTCTGACAAAGGACCAGAATCCACAGAGAACTCAAACGTATTAACAAGAAGAGAACAAGTGATCCCCTCTCAGGGTGGGCAAGGGACTTGAAGAGAAACTTCTCTGAAGAAGATAGGCGCATG
>CAUYQV010128495.1:0-10440 GCA_963574575.1 Galagoides demidoff | reverse complement strand
CTGGACTCTGGTAACCTCGGTCTCAATTAACCCTGCTACCAGTCTCTGTTAATCCAGACTCTGCAACCCAGTCCTGTCCAATAGGCAAGAGAGTCAGGGTTCAGGTTCACATTTTTATAAGAAAAGTTATTTAAAATGCTTATAGAATACAGGTACATTAATAGCAAACCTAGTAATTAATAATTTTCATTAGGCTGTATAACATTAAGAGATTTGAGTAATTCACTACAAATAGGTGGAAAATTAAACCTTAATAAAAAAATCTTAGGAAGTTTTGTTTAATAGAGTTATCTAGCAAAACTGAAAAGTAAAATATTTGCTTATACTGAAATAATTCCCATTAAAAATATTTAGTTTTGTTACAAATAATTTAGAAGCTGTAACTGTGATTACTTTTAAATGGGAAGTATAAAGATATAAAAGTAGTAACATAATGTGTTGCTTTCAAGGCAAAATAAATATTATTCATAAGTAAGAATTTGTGGAATAAAATATTGACAACAATATAATTAGGTGTCTTAAAAGTTGTAAGGGTGAATTTTTTATAAAGCATGTTAATAGATTGTCATTAATTACCAGCCTGGGTTAAAGCCTGGAGTTGAATATCACATCATAAAAAGTGTTCTTGGGAAAATAATATGACATTGAAACACTAGATGAGTCTGAAGAGCAAACCTTGGGAAATGATCTAATGGCAGCAATTACACATGTAAAACAGGGTAAGTTCAACCATATAAATACTGATGGCAATTATCTAGGAATTAAATACATGGTTAAAACTGCAAGTGCCATGTGAGAATTAAATACTTGAGAAGAAATATCTTTTGGAAACACAATGAAAGACAATCTCACAAATTGGAACAATATCATAAATGCATCTCCTGGCAGGGTGGGGTGGCTCAGGGCTATAATCCCAGCACTCTGGGAGGCCCAGGGGCATAAATGCCTGAGCTCAGGTGTTGGAGACCACCCTGAGCTAGAGTGAGACTCCGTGTTTAAAACTAGCCGGGCTTGGTGACAGGTGCCATAAGTCCCAGTTACTTAGGAGGCTGAAGCAAGAGGATGGCTTGTGCCCAAGAGTTTGAGGTTGCTGTGAGCTATGAAAGCATAGCACTCTACCCAGGGCAACAAAGTGAGATGCTGTTTCCAATAAATAAAGCAAACAAACACATAAATAAAAATGAATGCATGCTTACATAAGACTTTTATAAAATATTTATTGGGCATTTATTGTAAGCCAAGCAAGTCAGAAGAAGCAGGGCCTCAAAGTGCCCCAGGTCCTTTTTGCCTTTAGCAAAAAGGCTCCAGTGAACTCTCATCCTGTCAGCTTCTTCCGGTCAGAACTCTCACCAGAACCTTCCTGAGGTGGGACTACCCGACCACACACCAGCCTGTTACTCAGTATTGTTAATTTTCCCTTCCAGCTGCAAAGCGAACTAAAACTCATCCCATCCGCCCTCACCCCACAGGGCAGGTCTCTCCCCAGGCCAGCTCTGACAGAAGACTTTTGATTGGGTAGTTTAAGAGCAGGTTATGCCATTTGCTGGAATGAGCAATGCGGCTCTTCTGTATGGGGAACCCGTAAGTAACCTGAGGAAATAGAGAACCATGAAACAAAAAATGCAGAGAAGTACAGCTGCTGGGACCAAGGTTTAATTCAGAAACACATATCAAATTCTTTAAAATGGTAATTTATGAAAAAATTTATATGGACAATCTTATATGAAATATATATGAAGAACATACATAAAGTGCATGTAAAGAATGGTCTTCACATATACGAGGAAAACTACTCAATGTTACTTATTATGAAAATCTAATATGCTTTGTATATCAGCAATATCATATTTAAAATATATAGTTGCAAACAAAATGCACCTCAAATTTTATCATATTATTATTGTTTTCCAAGTTGTGTGAAGGTAATAAAAAGTAATAGAATCACCAGTAGATTTATTTTTATTTTCCTTGTATTAAAAGCAGTTGTATTATTCACATGACTATAATTATTATAAAGATATAAATTTAGTACATATCATTGAATCACTATATTTTAATAGTAATCTTTTCATTTTTATTTTTCATTTATTATTGAAAAATAGAAGAAAATATTTTAGGGGGATATATGTTCATAATATTTGAGGAAAATAATACTTCAAATGATGTAAAATATTCTCCTATTACTTTGTCTTGTTTTAAATGCCACCTTAATCAATTAAAAAAAAAAAAAAGCTCATGATGGGGTGGCTTATGCCTGTAATCCCAGCAGTCTGGGAGGTCATGGCAGGAGGATCTCTTGAGCTCAGGAGTCCAAGACCAGTCTGAGCAAAAGCAACACCCTGTCTCTACTGAAAATAGAAAAACTAGCTGGGCACGGCAGGCGCCTGTAGTACCAGCTACTCAGGAGACTGAGGCAGAGGGATCATTTGAGTCCAGGAGATTGAGGTTGCTGTGAACTGTGACACCATGGCACTCTACCCAGGGCACAGAGTGAGACTCTGTCTAACATATATATATATATATACACATATTTATCATGTTTTAAAATAATTGTTTATTTGATGAACATAAATATCTTAGCAAGGGATGATGTAAATAAGCAAAAACAGAAAAAATGTTAAAGATATGTAGTAATCCTAAATAGTCATGGGGAAAATACGCCTTCCTTGATAAATTAATGGTGGAGAAAAAACAAGAGATCAGTTCAGGTTCAATGTGTCTTCCTAACATGCACCAATTTTTTTTTCTTCCAAATTATCGTAACTTGTAACTTCTGTATTGAACAATTAAACATCAGTGACAACAAAAGGAACTGAGTTATTTATGCTAATAAAGAGCTGCAGAAAATGCATTTGACATTTCAAAATGGGATAAAAGGCAGAATTCCTGTGTAATCCTCCCTGAATTTAGGCTTATTTGAGCTTAAGGGAAAGTTGACACATAGAAGAGGGAAATGAAAAGGATTTACGTCTAGGTCCATATTTTTTTGTAAAGGAAAAAGAAAAGAATAAAAGATAAAATGAAGACTTAAATACTATTCTTTGTAATGCACCAGTGATTAGTTCCTTAATTGGATAAATAACGTCAGGCTGAATCCTGTAGAAGACGATTTTTGACACAGTGTCAATTTTCAGTTTGCTTTCAGGTCTTAATTATATTCATACTTTTCTATACAATTTGCACAACTTAGATATTTCTGGGCTCTAGTATGCTTGTTGCAGAGAGCAATTACATCTGTTGTTTGTCTTTTGTTTTCTTGCAACAATGTTTTTTCAGGTGATATCACACCAGTATGCAATTACCAGTGATTTCCTTTTCCTTTTTTTCTGTTTTCTTTTCTTTTATGGAGACAGAGTCTCACTCTGTCTCTATGGCTAGAGTGCCATGGCCTAGCCTAGCTCACAGCAACCTCCTGGGCTTAAGTGATCCTCCTGTGTCAGCTTCCCAAGTACCTGGGACTACAGGTGCCTAACACACACCTGGCTAGTTTTTCTATTACAGTATAAGTAAAGATGGTGTCTTGCTCTTTCTGAGGCTGGTCTTGAACTCCTGAGCTCATGCAACTCACCTGCCTTGGCCTCCCAGGGTGCTGGGATTAAACACATGAGCCTGGCAAATAGCCATCTTTATTGTCATGTCTATAAGACACAGGGTGCTAAGCAAATTACATAAAACAAATTAATTCTTACAACAGTCCAGTTTCAGATATACGCTAAGAATAAGAGAGACCTATGTATAACTTAACCAAGTTTTCTGTTAGTAAACAGCAGAACCAATAATCAAACATATTTAACTGATGCAATACTCACACAAGTAATCATGTAATTACAGTGTTTTATTGTGCAATGAAGAAGATGATCATGAAGTTATGGAAACTCCTGAGAAAGGGCCCTTGTGTTGACAGCACAGAATGAACAATAATGCCCAGTCACCAGGCCTCCCTAAGCTCTATCTCAATGTCTGTCAGAAAACCAGGAGCACCAAAAAAACATGGGGAAATATTGTGACATGCTGTCTTTCAAATCGTGAAGAGGAAATAGCTAAGCCAACAGGGTGTGAAAGGAATTTGGCCTGGGAAGTGTGTCAGAAAACATTCTATGTTGTGCTTGAGAGTGTGCAGAGAGATGGTACATGACATGTGTGAGGCATTATTTTAAAAAAGATTATTCTGACTACAACATAAACACCACAGGAAAGAGTGTAACACAGTGAGCCTGGAATAGCAGGGGCCAGACTGGGCAGAGCTTTCTACTTACTTCATTTTTACTCTTAGCTCTAGGAGTGAGGTAAGTCCATCAAAGGGTGCTAAGTGGATGGTGTACGCTGTGTGTGGGGTTTTGTTGTTGTTATTGTTTGGTTGTTGTTTGTTTCTTTTGTTTTCAGACAGGGTCTCACTCTGTCACCATCAGTAGAGTGCTATGGCATCATAGGTCACAGCAACCTCAAACTCTTAGGCTCAAGCGGTCCTCCTGCCTCAGCCTCCCAAGTAGCTGGGACTACAGATCCCTCCACCATACGTGGCTAGTTTTTCTATTTTTAGTAGAGATGGAATCTCACTCTTGCTCAGGCTGGTCTCCAATTCCTGAGCTCAGGCAATACACCTGCCTCAGAGTGCTGGGATTACAGACATGAGCCATCATGTCAGGCTCACAGCTATGTTTTGAGAACAACTCTCAGGTTGCAATAAATGTGAGGATACAGGTAAGGAAGCTGAGTGTCCAAGTAAGAGAGAAAAGGAGCATGGATGGGGTGGAGATAAGGAAGCAGAAAATGTTCTTGGTATAATTCAGATGCAACAGGCGCTTCCAGTGTCCTGCCTGAGTCCACTGAGTTTGCCTTGGAGGACGCCTGAACCTATCTGCAAACACGCCGAGAGCACCCTGGGTGTTACTGCTGTAGAATGTCCTTTTGCCATTAGATTACGCTCTGACTCTTTGCACAATGGGCAGGGAGGCCTTTAGTTCATGTCCCCAGAGCAATCCTCACCCAGTTACAAATGGAAGGAGGCTGGGGATAAATACACATATTCTTTCTCCCATAGGAAGGAGGCACAATTTGGAGGTGTATTAGTATGTAGTCTCTAATAGATACCTCTGTAGGAGTGAGTCCCAGTTGCTTGCACCATTAACCTTCCTGACAACACTTCTACTTTTTTTCCCTGTAAGGATTTTATTTATTTATTTATTTATTTATTCAATTTCAGATTAATACAAGGGTACAAATGTTTAGTTTACCTTGTTTTCATTTCTGAGTTCAAGTTGTAGGTGAGCCCTTCACCCAGGGGGCATGCTGAACACCCTCACACTGTGCACATCAAGTGAGATCCTGCCAATCACCCTCCCTCCTCCCCGCTTCCCCTTCACCAGACTATACTTGTGTTTCTCTCAGTATATTGCTTTCATATTAGTATTGAGTACATTAGAAAGTTTTTTTTCCATCCTTGTGATACTTTACTAAGAAGAATGTGTTTCAGCTCCATCAGGTTAATACAAAAGATATAAAGTCTCCAGATTTTCTTATGGCTGAATAGTATCCATGGTGTACATGAACCACAGTTTGTTGATCCATTCATGGGTTATTGGGCACTTGGGTTGCTTCCACATCTTGGCAGTTGTGAATTGAGCTGCAATAAACATTGTGGTGCAAATGTCCTAAATGATAAAATGATTGTTTTTCTTCTGGGTAGATGCCTAGTAATGGGATTGCAGGATCAAATTAAAGGTCCACTAATTTGGTTTCTTTGAGAATTCTTCATACTTCTTTCTACAGAGGTTGTATTAGTTTGCAGTCCCAATAGCAGTGGAAGTGTCCCCTTCTCTCCATATCCATGTCAGCATCTGTAGAGGGGATTTTGTGCTGTGGACTATGCTCACCAGAGTTAGGTGATATCTCCGCGTGGTTTTGATTTGCATTTCTCTGATGATTAGGGATGATGACCGTTTCTCACGTGTTTGTTGACCATTTGTCTGTCATCTTCAGAGAAACACTTCCACTCTTATCTGTTCTCCTTCTCTGTATTATTTCTTCCTCCTTCCTCTGTCGCTTCCTGGCATTTATTCCCAGATGAAATATCCTTGCATCCTGTGTCTTTATTTAGAGATACTTTTGCTTGGAAACAACGCAAAGACCATAGAAGTTGGTGGTTGTTTATTGGATGTGGAGGAATTGATGATGAGGCCCATTCTCCACCCTTCAGGACAGGATGAAGGGTGTAACCATTTTCTAAACCAAGGTCATCAGAAAAGGACCAAGTTTTCGGAGACAGCTCATGAGACTGATGTTTCAGCATCAAGACAATTGTGGTTTCTTGCACAAATATAGGTCAGAGCTCTATGAATTTATAAATCATTGGTATATATGTGGTGGTAACTTTGTGCACAGAACTGTCTATGTATAGAGCATATAGTAAGATGAAAACGTAGCAGTGAGCCCTGTAAAACCCCATGTTTAATTGCCAAGTGAAAGAGAATAGACAAGGAGAATTTGGAAAAGAAGATTATTAAAAGAAAATGAGTTAGGAGTGTGTGATGTCACAGAAACAAGAAAAGAATCCCGTCTCCCATACTGTGAATATTTCCATAAACATAAAGTGGGTTTCCAGTGCACATAAAGTACTGCGCACGGGGACAGTTCACTGATTTCAGCTGGTTGTTGTTGTTGTTGTTGTTGTTTCTTTGTTTGAGACAGATTCTCACTGTGTCGCCCTTGGTAGAGTGCTGTGGTGTCACAGCTCACAGCAACCTCAAACTCTTGGACTTAAGTGGTTCTCTTGCCTCAGCCTCCAAGGGGCTGGGACTACAGGCAAACAACAAAATGACTGGCTATTTTGTGTTGCAGTTGTCATTATTTTTTAGCTGGCTTGTGCTGGGTTTGAAGCTGCCACCCTTGGTGTTTGTGGCTGGTGCCGTAACCACTGTGTTATGGGAGCTGAGCCAAGATTTCAGCTTTTCCTTTGTGAGAGTCCCCTGATTTCCCACACATTTAGGAAATGCTCATCTAAAATGCTAATTGACAGTCCTGTGTAAAACAAGGCCAACCCTGAAACTTCCCTGCATTCTATCCATGCCAATGCATAGTACAATACTTTTAGTCTCTGTAAAAAGTCTACACAAAGGGAGAGCTCTTTAAAAGTACAATTCCTTCTCTTTTTCTGAAAGAAATAATTACAGAGCCATCACCAGCAGGAATGCTTGAATTAGTGAAGAATTCCAGAGGAACTCAAAAACGAAAAATTTTTACTGTCAGTGTATCATTAATCCCACTTCCATTTCTTTCTCCAGAGGATGCATGTTAGGGGAAGGGTTAATGACCCTGACCTTGAACACCTGCAGCTATGTGCCTTTGATACAGTGATTTTTCAGTTGGTGTGCTGAGGCACACTGTGTACCATGAGAGGATCTTAGATGTGCCATGGAAATTTTTAAACATTACAAATTAAATTATTTTCAAAAGAAGTTCAAAACACAGTAACTATATTCTTTTTTTCTTACTCCCTGTTTTGATCAACATAATTTAAGTGTGCTGCAGAAGTTTACTGTAGGTTAAGTGAGGCAACAAAGGTTGGAAAACACTAGTTTAATCAGTATCACTTGACCAAGAGAGAGTGTGACTAATAATACTGTGCATGTGTGACTTATTAGCTTGTTGGTCCATCAGTGCTACTTTAGGTTTATAAAATGTTCTACTAGTAGTATCTGGTAAATACTAAGGAATTTATTCAGAGTCAGTGGTGGCAGACCATCTCATTGTGTCTGAATATTCAGCACTCAAGCAATGATTTCATGACTGGGATACTGGATCAGATAATTTAAAGAAGAAAAAGCATGCTTTTTGCACAAGCTGTGTTTTATATAATATATGGAGTCCCCTGGCAAGTATGGTGTCAACCTTCCTTTGATCTGTTACAACCTCAAAAATGTTTTCCATTGTTGTTGGCTCTTACATCAGTTGCCGTCCTCAGGGAATTTATTAACCCACACTTTATAATCAAGTCCTCTCTGAGCACTATGTAAGCTGATGTTTCACTTTGATTCTATTGTTTGTTCATTTTTTGTTTGTTTGTTTTGATTTGTTTTTTGAGATAGAGTCTCACTCTGTCACCCTGGCTAGAGTGCCTGGCATCATCATAGCTCACAACAACCTCGACTCCTGGGCTCAAGCAATCCTCTTGCCTCCGTCTCCTAAGTAGCTGGGACTACAGGCGCCCACCATGCCCCGCTAGTTTTCCCATTTGTTTTTAGAGATGAGCTCTTGCTCTTGCTCAGACTGGTCTCGAACTCCTGAGCTCAGGTGATCCACCTGCATTGGCCTTCCAGAGTGCTGGGATTATCAGTATGAGATACCTTGCCTGGCTGCTATTGGTATTTTTAAAAATGGAAGCAATTGACTTGCAAAATCTCTGGGAAACTTCATTTTTCTTCTCATTCTCAATGTCAAACCCCTCTCCAGTGAGGTCTGCCTCTTCACAGTCTAATGAATGTTCATTCGGATTTTTAATGCCTCTTTTCCAGATACTTTATTTGAACTAAAAATGCTTTGATTCTCCTTTCTGTCTGCCCAAATCCTGCCCAGTCATCAAGTACAGGCTAATCGTCAAGTATTTCAAGGCCTCTTCTCTGACTAGTTGAGCCAACACTTCTAGCAGTGGTCATACATCACATTGACTATTATATAATATACATCTTTATCTTGTTGATTCTATGTATTCTTTAAATCTTCAAAAAATTGCAAATTCATTGAGAACAGATGTTTCCTGCCTATTAACAACAAAGATAGTTGGACAGTTCATCACATTGATGGTTTCACTACCATCAGAAAGGATTTGAGTTTAAACCTCAATGTTCATTATATTGAGATTTAAGTCCAATCACTTAAACTCCATTTGTCTAAATTTCCTCATTTGTAGAATGGAAATGGTAATAGTATTTACCCCCTGCAATGGGGTTTTGAGTGCATATTTTGCAGTGCATAATAAAATATCTGGAATCTAATCATGGATTTTCAAATTTGTCTGATGCTGAAAGTTTTTATAAGTCTTTGTACTTCAGTGTTCTCATCTCCAAAGTAGAGATGCCAACAGTAGTGTGATTATTGGAATTAGAATACTTGCACAATGCTTAGAACATTTACCTCGCATTAAGCAAAGATTCTTGTAAGTTAGCTGTTATTCTTGTTTTTATTCTACTTCAGTCTGTGGGATTCATATAATAAAAAAATGGCTTTTCTGTATTTTCAAAAGAATACATTTATAATGAGTGAGAAATTTAGAATGTAAAGTTGATGCCCAATTACTGTAGTATTGATTTTTTTTCTTATAAATAAACAAAAGATAGAGAATGGCTTGATTTTAATTCTCATTTAACTAAGAGTGCTTAGCAATTTTTATTTGCATCAGCAATTAATTCCAATTAATTCTTTTGTATGGTACCTCACACTAAGTGTACTTTTCTTCCATAATGTACAGTGTATCTTTAATATAAGCTGTCCTGGCAGCATGAACATTTCGTTTTAGTTGAATCAACAAGAAAATCAAGTATAAAAGATACTAGAAACATATAAAAGATAGAAACAGTATAAAAGATAGGTAAAGAAACATAGACCAGAAATAGTCTGACTCAGTTGTATCTTGAGAATTGTACCACAAACTTCTGGATTCTGGTTCAGCACACGGGGAAGCTGGAAGACTCCACTCCACCCTAACAACCAGGAAGAAACTGAATAGAAACTGGAGAATCATCTTTTTAGATTTATTAGGGAAGTGAGTCCCCAGGGCAGACCTTGGCCCCCTAGACAGCCAACCAAACAGAGAATCACAACTTCCTGGGCCAGAAACCTTTAAATAGAAACCTCTGTGGGAGCCACTGCCTGGATAGGAAAACCTGACCTGTGACGGATAAATTGTGCCAGAGGCTCAGTGTGGACAAGTTTCAGAGTCCACCCCTCGACGACTGTGCTTGCAACCGTGTGCTGTGAGAGGATCTTAGGTGTTTTAGGAAAAATTTTAAAGATCATTAATTAAATTATTTTTGAAAGAAGTTCAAAGCACAGTAAGTATATTCTTTTTTCTTTCTTTTCTTTCTTTCTTTTCTTTTCTTCTTCTTCTTCTTTTTTTTTTTTTTAACACAGAGTCTTGCTCTGTCATCCTGGGTAAAGTGCTGTGGCATCACAGTTCATAGTAACCTCAAACTCTTGTACTTGAGTGAACCTCTTGTCTCAGCATCCTGAGTAGCTGGGACTACAGGCACCCACCACCACACCCGGCTAGTTTTTCTATTTTTATTTTTATTTATTTATTTATTTTTTTAATTTTATTGAATGATAACTATGTACATTAATGCACTTCTGGGGTACAGTGTGGGGTTTTCGCATGCAATCCGAAATACTTCCATCAAACTGATCAACACAGCCTTCATGTCATTTTCTCAGTTATAGTTTTAAAAC
>CAUYQV010128494.1:0-19986 GCA_963574575.1 Galagoides demidoff | reverse complement strand
TACACCTAAGGTGGCGGGTTCGAATCCCCAGCCCGGGCCCGCCAAACAACAATGATGGCTGCAACCAAAAAATGGCCAGGCATTGTGGCGGGCGCCTGTGGTCCCAGCTACTTGGTAGGTGGAGGCAGGAGACTCGCTTGAGCCCAGGAGTTGGAGTTTGCTATGAGCTGTGATGCCATGGCACTCTACCCAAGGGGATAGCTTGAGGCTCCGTCTCAAAAAAAAAAAAAATCTCTTCTTTGTTTGGAACTAAGTTGGCCAAGTTAGGGGGCTTGCTCCTGTGTGCTAGTTAATGGTACTGTACTCCCACAGTCATTAGACTGCTGGACTCAAGCTTCTGTGGGCAAGACATGGGTCAGAAGGAGACTGGGGATGGAGGGAGCAGCCAGGAACTTCAGAGGCTAGACTTGAACCCAAGTAGAGGTATCTGTAGACTTATCCACATCTGCTTGTTTTCTTGTCACTGTCCACTAATGTTCCTCTTCTATTTTCTCCCAGAGTACGTGCTGTTTACTTTCTGACCTTGACCAACCATCCCTTCCCTTCTTCTTCTTCTTCTTCTTCTTTTTTTAATTTTTTTTTTTGACAGCATCTCATTCTGTCATCCTGGGTAGAGTGAGGGCTGTGTCATCATAGCTCACAGCAACCTCAAATACTTGGGCTCAAGCAATTCTCTTGTCTCAGCCTCCTGAGTAGCTGGGACTATAGGCACACACCACAACACTTGGCTATTTGTAGAGATAGGGTCTTGCTCTTGATCCGGCTGGTCTGGAACCTGTGAGCTCAGGAAACCCACCTGCCTCAGCCTCCCAGAGTTCTGGAATTATAGGTGTGATTCACCACAACCAGCAATTCCCTCACTTCTTACACGGTAGAACCTCAAAAGCTGACCACCTCACTACATTGACCACCTCCTTAAATTGACTTAATTTTCATAGACCAAACATGCACCACATGTATGTGTCAGTACAGGAGGCCTAGTTCCTTATGCTGACCACCTCCATGTGTTGACCAGTGTGTTACAGTCCCTTGGGTGGTTGTCTTACAGAGGTTCTGCTGTATCTTCATGTTCTGCCTCTCTTTCTCCATGATGCTCAACCTGTATGTATGCTTTCATCTCTCCTGTTCTGAAATACGTGTCTCCCTTTGAACTGCATCTCTACTTCTCAACACTAGTCCCTTTCCTTTGCTCAGTTAGATTTACTAATAGCAGTCTATCATTTGCTCCCATTACTTCTTCACTTCACATTTGCATTGATTGTGCCATGAGATCCATCTTCTGCTCCTAGTACTCCACTAACCTCTGCCATGATCACCAACAGCTTCCATACTGCCTGAAGGCACAGACAGCAATAAACATATCCTAAATGTGATACTTCCAAATCACACAGTGTGATACCTCCAACTTGTTTCTTTTAACCAATGACCATCTTGACTATTTAGAGATTTTTCTAGTTGCATATGAATTTTAGGATTTTTTTCTCTATATTTATGAAAAATAATAAGGGACTTTTCATAGGTATTATATTGAATCTATAGATTGATATCTGGATATCTTTACATTTATTTGTGTCTTCAATTTCCTTTGTTAATGTTTCATAATTTTTGGTGTACAGGTCTTTTTTTTAAGACAGAGTCTCACTATGTCACCCTCAGTAGAGTGCTGTGCAGTCATAGCTCACAGCAACCTAAAACTCCTATTCTCTTGCCTTAGCCTCCCAAGTAGCTGGGACTACAGGCACCTGCCACAACACCCAGCTATTTTGTTGTTGTTGTTGTCATTATTATTATTTAACAAGCCCTGGCCAGGTTTGATCCGGCCAACCCTGGTGTATGTGGCCAGCACACTAACCACTCAACTACAGGCACCAAGCCGGTGTACAGGTTTTTTACCTCCTTGGCTAAAATTATTCCTAAATTGTTGTTCAGGTCAAGTTTTCCTTATTATTTTTCTGTCTAGATGATGTGTCCAAGCCTAAATACAACAGATGTCTAATTTCACTCTGCCTCACAGCTGTATTTGATGTGGTTGATCATTTCCTGGTTTTTGGATATGTTTATTGTTGTCTGTGCCTTTGGACAGACTTGTTTTGAGGCCCATCTACACACACATCTCTTATCACAAATACCACACACGCGAGGTACATGCCTGACCTTGGATGTAGCAATATTTCCTTGATATCAACTATAACCTCTTTCTTTCAGGACAGAGAAGTTACACTTGTTTACACTTGTTGCTCTCTTTTCCTGCAGCCATGAGCTCTGGGAATAGAGGTAGAGTGGTGGTAGGGAGGGGTAGGTAGACAAAAGATTTTAGAATAAAGACATTATTCAGTAGAACAGGATAGTTAGTTTATTTAATTACCTTTGCCATTCATCCTGAGTCTCCAATAAGGATTTCCCTTCTACCCAACCCTTGGTGAAAGATTCTTTTGAGAGCCAGACCAATGGTCTTCTCTACACATTTTCTTTGGTCAATATTGCCACTATTAGAGTTTTACCAATCTTGTCCCCATTCTCTGGCTTTTTTTCTACCTTCCTTAAAAGGCGATCTCTTTATTTTAAGAGTATCTTTCCAAGAGTGGAAGTTTTTAATTTTGATAAACTCTAACTTATCAATTTTTTTCTTTCATAGATTATGCTTTTAGTCTTGTATCTAATAGATCCTTGCCTAATCCAAATTTGCAAAGATTTTCTCATATTCTTGTAGAAATTTTGTAATTTTAAGTTTCTGTGAAATCAGCCTATATAAAAGGAGATAGACAGAAGAAGGCAGATGACAATAGTGCTTTTACAGCGGAGAGAAAATCCTTCTGGGTTTTCTCGTTGTTGTGCCCAGGTATCTCTGTTCTTTATTCCTGCTTATTTAATCCTTTCTGGTGTTCTTAGAAAGAAGAAGTGCAGCAAAGTAGATTTGCTTGTCAAATGCAGTGATCACCATTCTTAGCTGTGGCTGATGGTGGGGTGGGATTGAAATGGGGAGGAGGGATTGGCCTCATATGTTTTTAGTGTTTGAATAAGTATGTTTGCAAATGGGAGAATATGGCAGTTATATCAGAGAACAGATAGAAAAGTAGATACTCCATTTTTGTTCATCAGGACCTAAAATCCTGGGTCTTACTTTCCCATGGCTTGGGAGTGGCAGCAACTCTAGAGGGAGAAGGCAGAACTGCAGAATTAGTTGGGGATCATGGAGAACATGAGACCACTGGTTCATTTCTGTGTTTACTCACCCTTTATAGACATATTCATCAAAACATTTACTGAGTTAAGTGATGAGGACAGGGATTAAACTCTACCCTCATCAAGCTTATAATTTAAAGGGGAGTGCACACTATTGGAACTAATCAATTAACACTTAATGTGCACATAAGGAAATAGCAGTCATCAAATTCATATAGGTAGGGGGAGGAGGACAGATGAGTTTGCACCTAATGGGTGCAATGCACACTGTCTGAGTGATGGGCACACTTATAACTATGACTCAAGTGGTACAAAAGCAATTCATGTAACCAAAACATTTGTACCCTTGTAATATTTGGAATTTTTTTAAAAACCCAAAAGATAAGGGGAAAGGAGGAGGTAGGAGTACAGAAGAATAAATAAAAGTGGTGTGACAGGTGAAATTCAAGGTGGGTTGGACATCACAGGTGCAGGAGACATACTAATCCAGGTTCAAGGTCTCAGGAAAAGCTTCTCAGAGGAAGCAGCATCTGAACTGAGCCCTGAAGAATACATGGTGTTAGCCAGGCAATGAGGGAAGAGGAGGAAGAGTCTGTGGGCCTGGGAACAGCCTGCCTAGTTACATGCTTAGATGTGGGAGGGAGCACAGACATGAGAAGGCCTGAAAGCAGCTCAGTGTAACTGTACTGAGTGGATGGGCACAAGGTGAGAAAAATGAGGGAGAGGAAGAGGCAGGGCCAGACTGTGCTTGAGGCAGGAGCCTTGGTGTGAAGTAACAGGGTCCTGCCAGGCAGGGCTTGGAGAAGATGAAATGCAAAAGGACCAATAAGACATGGTAAAGCACTGGACTTAGGAGAGAAGGGACAGGAACTCTGCTTAACATGAGTGGTGGGGACCACTTACTGAGATAAAATATTAGGAAATTTGGCATGGAGGATGATGTTGCTGATAAACTGAGACCCTCACAGGCAGGCTGACTGTTTTTTAAAGCTGGGTTCTGGATTATTCAGACTCAATTCAAATATGTGCTCTACCATTTTTGGCAATGGGCTGTGATCTTGGGCCAATGTCTTAACCTCTGTGAGCCTCACCTTCCTCCTTGTAAAATGCAGACAGTATATATGCTTATTTCACAGAGTTGTTGTAGCATTAAATAATAAAATGCATATAAAGTGCTTCACACAGTGTCAGGGTCAATAAATGCTAACTAAAATCATTGTGTCTGAAGATGGTGGAAAAAGAAAGCAAGAGAATTAGGCCTAAATGCTGCTCAGAAAACTCAAGAGGAGTTGAGCTAGGTATTGTTCCCATTGTAGAGATGAGATAACCGAGTCTCAGAGAAGGTAAAGATCTCTGCTGAGATAAGAACCCAAGAATCTATAAAGGTATTAACTTTTTATTATGCTGGGAAGAAATCTGCCAGAGGATCAAAGATCAACTGGAACATAGTTTGGGAACCCATGATTGGTCAGAATCCACAAATAGAAACCCAGGAATGGGGAGTAGGAAAAAACCCTGGTATTCCCAGCAGAGGTGCATGGAGACCATTTTATCTGTATGACAACTGCCTCTCCCAGGACCCTGGAATGCCCTCAGCCTAGTGTAGCAATGGGGCTGCATCACATCTGTCTCCCTCTTTCCCAGCCCAGCTAACCTGGCAGGCAGCCATCCTAACAGCCAGACTGTTCGGGGAGGCTTGATTTTCAAAAATGTCTCTGTCCTATAGAAAACTCTTTTTTTCAGTAGCTTTGTAACTCAACCATTCTTCATCACATCAGAACTGAACCTGACAGCCAGCTTGGGTGCAAATTGCCTAGAATAGCAGGTTGTTTAGCCATTGTTGCAATTAAAAGTGATTTAAGGAAAAGGGAAGGAAGAAAAGAAAAAGAAAGAAAAAAGTGAAAGAAAATAAATCAAAACTTCATGTTATATAATTACATAATGTAATGAATTCCTAATTCTCTTTAAGGAAAATACAGAATCAGTTAAGCTCTTTCTCTGTCTCTGTTTCCTTCCTTTCTCTGTCCCCGTGTGTCACACACACATGCATGTGTACACATACACACACACATTCACATTCATGCACACGCACATATGCTCATGCACACACACACATCAGCAATAGAAAAAGGCAAATAATGAAATCCAACTTGAAATCTTTTCCTGGTCCCTTTCTTCTTCACCAACACATCTCACACTAAAGAGAGTTGGAGCAATGAATATCAAGAAAATCCTGAGGGAAAATAGCATGTTTGAAGGGTCTTAGAGACAAGGAGAAGAGGTTAGAAACTGAGAGCGTGAATAAGAGGATGAAAAACCAAATGAGTACCAAGGAGAATCAGCATACTAAAATTATTAGGTGAAGCGAGTTTGTCAAGTTAGAAATTATATAAATAAAATGCTCAAAAAGTATTAGATTTCATTCCTATATTCTCAGAAAAAGTGTGTGATAAGATGCGTTTCTCAGCTGGATCAGAAATCTCTGCCCTTTTCTACACCTTTCTCGGTTGTGAATGTACATACCACAGACACACCATCCAAACAGACCCATGTTCTGCTCTGACAGCCTCTGTCTGAGCTAGCTGGATAGACTAGTGCATGGGGGGGTGGGAGGGTTTAATATGCCCCCATGTTGTATCTGCATTATTCTGGGCAGAAGAAAATGTACAGCCATCGTGTCAGAATCCAAGCACCTGCACAATCTGCCAGGGGGATGTTTTCCACGAGCAGTCCTCAGTCATAGCAGAGGGAGAGCCATGATTCATTTTATAGTAGAACTAATTGAACAGGATGTATATCATTAAGAAGTACAACCATGGAGGTTTATTGGCACCCAGGTCATAGGTCAATGAGTGGTCTGAATAAATTAGGGTGTTCAGACTGAAATGACTTAGCATTTCAATGAGGGTGGGTTTTGAACTCACTGACTGTGGATTCCAGGGAAGAGTAATGGCTAAGTAGGCAAAAGACATAACTGAATTAAACCAGAGATTGGATGACAGGGCCAAAAGCTGGTTATGTGGGAAATGGGAATGGGTAAGGGAATAAAATAGAACTTTTAATTCAACAGAACAATTTCCTATTGACCATCATTATGTCTTTGGCATATGCTGAATTCAAAATTATAAGACATGGTACTTACCCTTCATGTTTCAGCCTCTGTGGGTAGGAGTATGAGGCTGCAGACCATGGTGCACACAGTGTACATGAAGCAGCGAGAAATGGGGTTTAACTGAAGCAAGGGTGCAAAGGGAAGCTACAAGAATTATCTAAGAAACTTTCTCACCCCAATTTTCAGCAGTCAGATGTTCTCCTCCAGTTTCTAGCTACAGAATTGGGCTAGTACTTCTGACACTTAGCTGATTATAAGAATCATCTGAGGTGGCTCGGCGCCTGTGGCTCAAGTGGCAAAGGCGCCAGCCATGTACACCTGAGCTGCCGGGTTCGAATCCAGCCTGGGCCCGCCAAACAACAATGACGGCTGCAACCAAAAAAATAGCCAGGCGTTGTGGCGGGCGCCTGTGTTCCCAGCTACTTGGGAGGCAGAGGCAGGAGACTCGCTTGAGCCCAGGAGTTGGAGATTGCTGTGAGCTGTGATACCACAGCACTCTACCCAGGGCAACAGCTTGAGGCTCTGTCTAAAAAAAAAAAAAAAAAGAATCACCTGAGTTTATAAAACTATAGCTTCCCTGCCTTCACCTACCTCCAGAGTTACTGATTCTGGCATATTGCACAAAAATGCATACTTTTATTTCTATTTTTAAATTGACAAATAAAAACTGTATATGATTATGATGTACAACATGTTTTGCTATATGTGGATATTATGGAATGTCTAAATCAATCTAATTAACATGCATTACCTCATATGCTTATTTTTTATGATGAGAACACTTAAAATCTATGAGCATTGCAATTTTCCAGTACTCAATGTATTATAAACAATAGTCACTATAACGTACAATAGATCTCCCGAATTTATCTCTCCTGTCTAACTGAAGTTTTGTAACCTTTGGCCACCATCTCTCCAATCTTCCCAAATCCCAGCTTCTGGTAACTGCCAACTCTGCTTCTTTGAGTTTAACTTTTTAAAAATTTATTTCAGATTAATATTAGGGTACAATTAGGTTAAATTGTTTGCATTTTTAAACTCTAAGATATAGAGTTTACCCAGGGGGTGTGCTGTGTACCCTTAAACTGTGCATGTTAGGTGAGAGCTTACCAATCACTCTTCTTTCTCCCTCCTTCCCCCTCCTCCCCACTTGAATTTAATTGTGTCCTTCTGCTATGTAGGCCTATAGTTGTTCATCCACTGGTTTCATTCCACAATGTATTGAGTAAATTGGATACTTGCTTTTCCATTCTTGTGATACTTTACTAAGGAGAATGTTCTTCAACTCTATCCAAGTAAATATAAAAGATATAAAGTCTTCATCTTTTTTATAGCTGAATAGTACTTCCTGGTATACATATACCACAGCTTGTTAATCCATTCCTGGGTTGATGGGCGCTTGGGTTGTTTCCACACCTTGGTGATTGTGAAATTGAGCTGAAATAAATAATCTAGTGCAAAATAACAATCTAGTGGTAAAATAATATTTTTTCTTCTGGGTAGACACCTAGTAATAGAACTGTGGGATCAAATGGAAGGTCTACTTTTAGATTTTTGAGGATTCTCCATACTTTTTTCCAAAGAGGCTGTATTAGTTTGCAGTCCCACTAACAGTGTAGAGGTGTTCCCCTCTCTCCACATCCACACCAGCACCTGCAACTTTGGGATTTTGTGACGGGCCATTCTCACTGGGGTTGAGTGATATCTTGGGGGGATTTGATTTGCATGTCTCTGATGAGATGGTGAGAGGTTAACTGTTATGGATTCCCACGTAAGTGGGATCAGGCAGTGACTGTCTTTTTGCACCTGCCTATTTCACTCAGTATATTCCTCCAGGTTCATCTGTGTTGTCACAAATGACAAGATTTTTTTCTGTTTTAAAGCTGAATAATATGCCCTGGTGTATATTTCCTACATTCTCTTTGTCCATTTATCTACTGATGGACACTTAGGTTATTCAGTATCTTGGCTATCATGAATGATGCTGCAGTGAACATGGGAGTGTAGACACCTTTCCAACATACGGATTTCATACCCTTTACATATATACCTGGAAGTAGAATTGCTGCATTACATGGTAGTTCTACTTTTAGTTTTTTGAGGAAACTCTATACCGTTTTCCATAATGACTAAACTGATTTGGTGACTACCTGATTATAGCTGCAGGTATAGTTTTAATTTGCAAGAAATATGTATTTTTGACAATCACCCCAAGTGATTCTTACAAATGGGTAAGTTTGAAGAACATTAAATTAGATAATATTCTTTTCAATAAATATTTATTGAGCATCTCCTATTGTGTTGAATGCTGAAAGAACACTTTGGTTCTGGCTCCATCTACTGTGTGTGTGTTTGAAAACACAAAGAACAGAGAACTGGCTTGGAAGCTTAGGAAGAGGCTGCTGTGTTAGGCAGGGCAGTTGCCATGCCCACCAGCAGTGCTACAGAGTGGTCAGAACGAGGGATTGACCCCCTTCTCTGCTACTGTCTCACTGTGTAACTAAGACACCTTATTTAACCTCCGAGTGCCTCAGATATCTCATTTGTAACATGGAAATGGCATTAGGTCTCTGAGGTTGCCACAAGGTTTGTGTTCATACAAGTACTCAATAAATGTTAGCACTATTATGATATATTTTTTACAGGGCCTAATCCTTAGTGTGCACTAATTTGCAGGTGGACATCATTTAATCCCATTTACAAATGAGACAATTGAAGCTGAACGAGGTCAAGAAATCTAAACAAATGAATCCTGCTTGAAGTTCAAGCTCAGTTCTCTCAATAGTATGTAGTTTGCTCTTACCATATGGCAAAATGAAGGAATCAAATTACAAAAGAAACCTTGAGTACCAATTTTAAAAATAGACTTACTTCTTCACGTATTAGGAAACACTTAAGCCAAAGATGGGCATGTTGAAATTAGTGTTGTAAAAAGTTGAATCTTCTGGATGGATTAGATGGAAAATGGACGCCAGTGAGGGCCTTACAAGGGATAAACAGGTAACAACAGTAAATGTGGCTTTAGCAGAGTGAGGTTGATAAGTGAAAAAGGAACAGGGAGATAAGGAATAAAAAGAAAAGTAAATGTGCCCTGACAAATAACAACTGGTATACAAAAAGTTAGATGGTAATAGTTCAACTCTCAAAATTATAGCTGCTATTTTCACTTCTAATCGCTAAGAAGAAACCTGAGAGAATTATATTGTTTCTCTCCTTCATCCTGCATGCTTAAGTATTATATCTACAGCTTTTCATAGAGTTTGATATTTGGCAAATGTTGCAGTCACTGTTATTTTGTGTTTCTCACATCAAAGATCCAAGGTCTTAGCACTTAACTGTCACAAGTGGTGGTTGAGCACCTCAGGGCCTGACTGCAGGGAAAATGTTCCAGCATCCTAAACATAAACATCTTCCAATGGATAAAATTAACTCCTACAATTTTAGAGATGTCTGGATCACATCCTGAGTAAAAAAGGAAAGAAGCTTTATGGCACCTATTAACATCAACATTAAATGACATGAAACAGCATTGTATTAACCTCTTCTCTGAAATATCATGTATTCGGTTATCTCCTATTCTTTAGCATGGTTCAGTGTCCAAGAAGCTTCCACACTGTACAGCTAGGTGAGGGTCATATGCTGCCTGCCTCCTTATCAAGTAATAGATTCACCTTCCTAAGAGATTAAATTGATTGCTAAAGGTCACATAGCTAGTAAGTTGTAGAGCCAATATTCAAACCAAATCCTCATAGCTCTCATTATTGCTCTTTTTAGGCTTTTGAAGAAATGCAGCATTTACAAATAATTTTTAAATAAAGTAGTTTATGATGGAAGAACTCAGCACAGAAGTGCTTAAATCAGAAATCAAAGTTCCCTTCTCAGTCTCCCTCAGAGATAACCACCATTCTGGTTTGAAAACATCCTGCCAGGCACTATCCAATGCATGCAGACATGTATGCCTAAATCTACATTGTGTCTTCTTTGAGAAAGTAAAAAGGAGCCTTCTAGCCATGCAGTTCTGTAACTCAGGAACATGAATGTCAAGATCTGGCACATAGGCTTTCAAAGCTATTTTCCAAGGCAATAAAATCTATTTAACCAATTCTATATTGATGGGCATTAAGGTTGTTTTGATTTACTTTATTCTTTAAAAAAATACTTCTGTAACTATTGTTGGCCAAATACCTTTGTGAACTAATATGGTTAACAGTGAAAACCCATAGAAATTGAGTTGATAGAGAAAATAGAATGCTTATCTTTTATTGTGTTGGATATTTCCAAGTGGTAATCAGCACTCTGTGATGGTTTCAATTTCCCCTCCAACAGAGTACGATGCTATTTCTCTGCATCCTCATCTTTCCTCAGTGTTATTAATGCTTTCAGTTTCCCAGTGTGAGAAGCAAGATGCTCCTTTGTCCCTTTGCCCACTCCATCAACATGAGTGCCCCACAGATCCCTATCTCTGTGTAGACACTTTAGCATAAAACACAAAGTCTCTGTCCACACAGTGACTGACTTTGCTTTAGGTAAAAAAGCTAATAAATGCAATAACAAATATATACTGTAGATATAATAGGTCAGGTGGTAATAAGAATTATGAAGAAACATACAGCTGGGTAAGGTGCATAATGTAGCTCTGAAATAATTCCAAACATAGTTTGTCACATGAGTGATGTGTTTTGCTCAGATAAGAATTTGAAGCGTGCTCTGGAGAGTGTTATTTCCTACTAGATCCCGTATGTGAGTTACTGACCTCAGCTGTGAACTCCAAAATGCGCATAAACTCAAGAGTTTGACAGACACTGAGAGCTCAGGCTGCAGCAAGCCACACTTTGTTGGCCATGTCTCCAGGACAGCCAGCTCAGGCAGCAGCAAGGCCTCACTGGCTGGCACCACCACCAGCCTCTAGTGTCCAGGGGTGGACCATTTGTGCCCTGGTGGATCTCACTGTGTTGATGAAGTCATCTCTCCTGAGAATCTCTTGTATGATGTTCACCTCAAACTTCAGCTAGACCCTACTTTCCACAGAGGCCTGCTTCTACCCTGAGCAACTAGACTTCAACAGGATGCTAACAAAATCAGAAGTTGCTCACCACATGGTCAATGCATATCATCTATCAAGTGTGTCCCTCAGAGATTTGTCCTCATATTTCCACCATTAGGCAACACAAAAAGGAACAAAATATCCATGTATGACAAGACACCATGTGATTTTGCGAAATCATACTTTATCTGCTTATTTTAACTACATTAAACAGGATGATCAGGAATACAGAGAGAGAGAGGGCTGGAATTCAACAGTAAAAGGAGCACAGGAAGCCTTCTCTTACGGTAGACACTTGAGCAGAAACCTGAAGGAAGGAATGGAATGGACCCAGTGTGTGTCTAATGAAAGAGCTGTCCTGGCCTAGAGAGGAGCAGGTGCCACTGAAGACCAGTGTTTTAGAGCAGGGGAAAGGTCCTATGGCTGGGAAGAGCAAGCAGGAGAGGGGTGATGGGAAACCAGGTCCCATAAAAGCCCTGTGAAATCTGATTTTAACTCCAAGTGAAATGAAAACTTTTAGAATGTTTTGAGCCAAGGCCGAACATGATCTGACATGTTTTGAAGGGTCTCTCCAGCTGCTGAGTGGTGAGCAGGATATGGAAGCAGGGCTGTGAGATGAATTAGGAGACAAGTATAAAAATCTAAGGGAACAGGGTGGTACCATGAAGTTAAGGAGGAGGGTCACAGGATTTTGACTGTAGAATTGGTAAGATTTGCCAATGGTTAGGATGTGGGTGTAGGTGTGAAAAAACAGGAAGCCAAGACTGACTGTGAGGTTTTTGACCTGAACAATTGAAAAGATAGAATTGTCACTTATTGAGATAGAGGTGATTGTAAGAGGAACAGATTTGGATTTGGGGGAGAAATAAAGTTTAATTTGGGGCACAGTCTGTTTGGGATTAGACAGAAAAGATGGCCATCCAAATAGCCTCAGAGGTTCTCACTGAGCTGCCTGAATCAGGTGAACATCAGCTCCCCACCCCAGTAGGGGGTACAGGTTCCAGGTACTAACACCCTTTTTCTCAATGAAGCAGGAAAAAATAAAAAGAAAATGTACTAAAGCCATCTAGGAGAATGGATGGTAACCTCTGAAATAGTGAAATACAGTAATGAGATTGCTGTGTTCCTCTTCTTTTGCATTATTTGCATTTGTAGTGAAATTCAGCTGTGTGTGTATCTAATGATCATACCCTAGGGTAGACCTAGACAATCTTTTGGGGTCCATCTACCTCTAATTATCTATTTCTAGGAATAAAGCACCTTTGGGTTAAACTTCTTATAGAGTTACTATTCTCTTTCAATACAATTCACTTATTTTAACATTTCAGGCTATCTTGATTCAGTTGCCTTTTCTTAACTAGGGTGATTTTATTATATTCTGCCATTAGTAGATCCTCCAGTCTAGGCTAACAAGCACAGTGGACAGACTGATGTGACCAGGACCAGCTTCTCCACTTATTTGCCAATGGTAACCCTTGAAATATAAGAGAAGATGCCTACAAGGGTTAACACACATTGAAGAGTGGTTATGTTTTTAATGAATCTAGTCATTTGTATAGCCCTCAGCACTGTAACAGGTAGCAGAAATAAAAGAAAGAAATAAAATCTAGTTCTCATCCTCATTTTGCTTAAAGATCAATAAAGGAGAGAGGCTCATAAACATAATGATAATAAAATGAAGACAATGCAATTAACATATGACAGAAACATGGAGGTTGAAAACCTAACTAATTTAGAGTCTGGAAATCTTCCAATGGGAAGTAGAAAAGCTGAGGCTTAAAGACAATAGATTAAATGGGGAAAAAGCACATTCCAGGCAGAGAAGACAACTTGGGCAGAGGTAAAAAACCACATGAAGTGCATGGGGGAACAAGTTTCCACTGTGTTGCCGGAGTTCAAGGCCAAGAATAGCAAACAAGAGGCCAAAGCTTCCATCAAGAACCACCTGGGATGGAGGCCCTCATTCCCTAGCAAGGAACTCAGACTTCACCCAGGGTTTGGGGCACTGGTGAATGACTTGATCCAATCTCCCTAACAGGACAAAGGTGTATGATACTTAACTTAACATTGCCTCAGTCAGTCCTGTTACGACAAAATACCACACATGGGGTAGCTTTAACAGCAGACATTTATTCTCACGGTTCTGGATGCTGTAAGTCCAATATCAAAGCACCAGCAGATCAGGCATTTGGTGAGGCCTCCTCCTAGCTTGTGGTAGGCACCTTCTCGGTGTAAAACCACATGGGAAAGATGGCTCCAGACTCTACCTCTTTTATAAGGGCACTGATCCTATCATGGAGTTCTACCCTCATGACCTCATCTAAACATGATTTTTTTCCAAATACCCCACCTCTAAGTACCATCACAATGGGAATTAGGGTTTCAACATATGAATGGGGGAAGGAGACACAAAATTCCGTCCTTAACAGCATTATTTAAAGAGAACGCATTAATGTCCTGCCCTTTAATATTATAAATGAAAAGCAGATTAATACTGAGAATCAATTGAAGAACCTGGGGAAGGCCTTGTCTTCTCATTTGCTATATACAAACTTGGCTAGCCAACAACCCTGAACCACAATTTCCTCAGCTGTAAGACTGAGATAATAGGCTCGGCGCCTGTGGCTCAATCGGCTAAGGCGCCAGCCACGTACACCTAAGGTGGCGGGTTCAAATCCCCAGCCCGGGTCCGCCAAACAACAATGATGGCTGCAACCAAAAAATGGCCGGGCGTTGTGGTGAGTGCCTGTGGTCCCAACTACTTGGGAGGCGGAGGCAGGAGACTCGCTTGAGCCCAGGAGTTGGAGGTTGCCATGAGCTGTGATGCCATGGCGCTCTACCCAGGGGGATAGCTTGAGGCTCCGTCTCAAAAAAAAAAAAAAAAAAGACTGAGATAATAATCTTTGTACACTCCATGGATTTTTGTGGGATCCAAATTAATAATAATGTATATAAAAGCATTTATAAACCCAAAAGCCCAATTCAAATAAAAATCATTATTATATTCCTTAATATGATAGATTTGTATAATATTATAGAAGTTTTCATAGGACCCCATATATAAATACCATTTATCTATACTTTTGTCTTCTCTATTGTACTATGCAATCAGCTACTTCTCTATTGTACTAGAAACCTTTATTTCTTTTATATCTTCATGATATGTTACATCTTGTTTTATGTAGGTATTTAATGCTTATTGAATTGAATTGATGGTGGTGGACATTTATCTTTCTTGTTGCTTAATTTTATAATGTGTATATTAGAAAAACACCTATCGAAAGATAAGTCTCAGTAGTAGTATTTAGAACAGTACTGAGATGTTCTCAAGGAAAATAAGTCATATGCATTTGTTTGTTTGGCTTTCTGTTTAGAATTCATTCTCTCCTTTCAAAAAAACACGTGAAGCATCTTGTGCAATTAAACAAAATATTAAAGGACCATTAACATCAAAACAAAATTAGTTCCATTAAAAACACACAAAGAAATCCAAAGACTGTAGGAATGTTATTAAGTATCTGGAATGGGTTAGTTATTACATTTAAGGCAATTAGTATTGAACGCAACAATATTTTTCTTTGCTTTATTACTTCTTTAGTGAACAGCAGTTTTCAGGGAGGGCAGGGTATGAGTTAAGACATCAGTGTAACCACTGTTTCATTGTTTCATCTCATATACTGGCATCTCAGATTAGTTTTTATTCTAAGTTTTCATCAATTTAATCTCTGTATTCTACAGTATTTCTACTTTGTAGAAAGTGTTTGAGGGAGCTTCCCATTCCTGGCCCTGAAAGTATTATTTCCTTTAGTATTGAACTACATTCATTCTTGAGGCAATTGTGCCTCAAAATCATGGTATGTTAATTGTTATAGTATTGCAGAATTCCATTGGAAGAGTGTATTACAGACTCATTAAAACATTATGATTTACAGTGAGAGGACTAGTAAATGAATTATTGAGTAATTTCTTATTAAGACAGAAGAATCTTGTCACACTAAATTATATATACTGGAATTCAAAGCATTAACCATAGACTTTTGAAGCAGAATTTACAAAGATGCTCTTCAGCCCAAATGCTCTGCTACTGGAGCATGGTCACAGGCTTCCCAGGTATCAGTGTCTGTAGGAAGAAGGTGTGCTTCCCTGTCAGGCTCTTCACAGATTATTTATATATAGATTAGACTTAACCACACAGAGTTGTTATGAGAGATAAATAGTGTGTTAGGGCCAGGTGTGTTTCTATAGATGGGAATAAATGATGTTCCAGTCTGCTCAGCATTTCCAAGTATCAAGTTTCTATTAACATAAGTAGAAAACCCATGGAAAGGAAAAGAGGCCAAAAGCTGTGGAGCACCTCCTGCATAGCATCCACATCTAAATTACTGTTCAAAACTACTTGTTCAGCAACCTATTTTTAGAGATGAAGAAACTTAAGTTCAAAAGGACTAAATACTTTGCCCAAACTAGTTAAGGACAGAGTTGAGATCCAACCTGATCTCTTTATGACTCCAAAGAACATCCTTTTTCCATTTTACTATACAGCTTTCATATTAGAATACTTCCTTTATGTGTGATGCTTATCACGCTTGCAAGGAGAGGTATGCAAGATCAAGTTTTCCCTTTAGGCACAAAGAATTAAAAATGAAAGTATTTCCAAAATTGTTTGCTTTTATATCCAATAAATAGGATATCTGCTTTATAGGCCATATGTTCTTCATCACAAATATTAACTCTGCTGCTGTGACACAAAAGCAGCTATAGGCAATTTATAAAAGAATGGGTGTGGCTATGTTCCAATAAAACTTTATTTACAAAACCAGGTGGTAAGCCAGATTTGGTCTCAAGGAGTTTGCTGACTCCTGATCTATATAATTAAAAGCATATTATTTTGAAAGAGCTAATCTGAAACTCATTAACCTGTTTTTCTTACCATCTGGTTGCTATCTTGCCATTTTTCTCCTTTCTCATGAAATGAGAGAGGAAAAATTCAGTTGCATGACCTTTTGAGTAAAGTAATATGACCTGACTGTCCTTCAGTAAAATTATTCACTGAATGAAAGATCAAAGTAGTTCGTTTTTTCACTCAAAAGAATCATCTTCAGTCTTTATCACCTTTTCTTTTTATTTTGGGAGAACACAAACTTTGTGTTTTTTCTCAGTATTGGAATCCCCTTAACAAGGTTGTCAGCTTCAACCCATTTTATTTTATTCTATAAATATCTTTAGGCACAAATGTGTCAGGCAGTGGGCTAATTTTCTTTCTTTCACTTACTGCTCTCTGAAGTGAGTGGCTTAATTTTCACAGGTAAAATTTATACTAAAACCATCATATGTGAGTAACAATAGAGTGGAATGTGTTTCAAAGTTATCATCATGATTATTACATTTTTAGCATTGGAGCTTTAAAAAGTAATGTTACTTAGAACTCAAATTTATAGAGCATATCAAAGCAAAGTGCTCTCTTTGAAGCACAGGCTTTGGAATAAGGCGAAGTTGGGTTCATATCTAGCTTCTGCTTCTTGGAGTTTATCTTAGGCTTCGGAGAACCTGAACCAAGGTCCAGAGTATGCAATCTAAGGCCAGTCAGACCTGGGTTGACTGGTTAAATGACAGCTCTGTAATTTATCAGCTATGAGATATTGCTCTATTTTTCTGGACCTCAGTGATTCTATCTAGAAAATGGGGATGGTATAACATTACCTACCTCTTGGCACTGTTAGGAAAATTAAATGAATATTATTATATAAATTTTTTATGACTGAGTACGTTGGCTCACGTTTATAATCTCAGCACTTCAGGAGGCCAAAGTGGCAGGATTGCTTGAGCCCCAGGAGTTCAAGACCAACCTGGGCAACACAGTAAGACCTTACAAAAATTTTAAAAATTAGCCCGAGTATGGTGGCACACTCCTGTAGTTTTAGCCACTCAAGAGGCTGAGGGGAAAAGATCCAGGAGTTTGGATCTTCAAACTCCGCCCAGGAGTTTGAGGTTGCTGTGAGCTATGATCACACCACTGCACTTCAGCCTGGGTGAGAATGAGATCCTGTCTCTAAAAATTAAATACATAAGTAAAAACTAAGTAAATTAATTTTAAAAAAATGAATGTTTACTATCTGCCTGATGCATTGTAGGGTAATCAGTAAGTGATAGTATGTTTATCATGTTTGCTATTATTCTTAAAAGGTGGCACCTCTAAAAAGTTTTTGGTTCTCTAGGGGGCAACTCCAGTGGGCGGGGGGGAATCTGAAAACCTTGGTCAGGATTTATGAAAACACCAAGACTACCAAAGGCATGGCCTAGGCAGTAAAAGAAATAAAAGGCATTCCTGACATTTCAACAACTGAGGGCCACTCCTGCAAGCGCCCCAGGCTGCCTGTGACTAGAGTTATAAGGGAAAGCTCAGTCAGAGTCTCAGACCCCATCCCAGATGGCCTCAACAGCAGAATCTGCTGCTTCTCATTAAAGACTAGCCAGACGGCCCTTATAAGCCTTTCTCTTTTTACTGTGAAATTCCTCATTCCTCTCCACTCTCCCTGCGTTCAAATGAAATGTGTTTTTGACAGATAAAAGGACACCCTATGAAGTTGCTTTTTTAAAGTGTAATATCTTTTTGACCATATGATGACACAAAGTTAAAATTGGGAGGGAGATAGAAACAATCACCAAGAGGCTAGGCATCTGTAGCTCAGTTTTTAGGGTACTACATACACCAGGGCTCAATTTTTCGGGCACTATATACACCAGGGCTCAATTTTTAGGGCACTACATACACCAGGGCTGGCGGGTTTGAACCCAGCCCAGGCCTCCTAAACAACAACAACTATAACAAAGAAATAGCCAGGCATTGTGGCAGGCACCTGTAGACCCAGCTACTTGGGAGGCTGAGGCAAGAGAATTGTGTAAGCCCAAAAGTTTGAGGTTACTGTGAGCTATGATGCCACAGTACTCTACCAAGGGTGACAAAGTGAGACTCTCTCTCTCTTTTTTTTTTTTTCTGAGACAGAGTCTCACTTTATCACCCTCAATAGAGTGCTGTGGCATCAGCTCACAGCAACCTCCAACTTCTGGGCTGAGGCAATTCTCTTGCCTCAGCCTCCCAAGTAGCTGTAACTACAAGTGCCCACCACAACACTTGGCTATTTTTTGTTGCAGGGCAGGGTTCAAACCCACCATCCTACCCCCGGTATATGGGGCTGGCACCCTACCCACTGAGTCACAGGCACCACCTGAGACTCTGTCTCTTAATTAATAAAAAAAAGAAAGAAAGAAAGAAAAAGAAAAAGAAAGGAAACAATCATCAAGAAACATGGGAATGTGATGGGGGGGGGGTTTAAAACATGGTAAAATCAATATATTTGTATCAAATACTAGGACCAGAGGATTCTTAGTAACCATGTTGTTAAATGTTGGATTTCAGCCATATTTATATCTGAGTACTAGGTTTTACCACTTAATAGCTATGTAACTTTGGGCTAACCTCATTTTCTTCAGCTATAAAATTGGGGCAATAATAATACCTATAGTCCTCAGTTCTGTAAGGCTCAAATGAGATCACACGTGTGAAAACTGCAATTTAAACTATAAATCCCCAGATGGTCACCTGGAATTGGTTTTTATTCTGTGTTCTCTCAGTTCCACAAATACTGTGAATCTCTGAGACCCAAAGATGAATGAGGCACTCATAGTCTGGTGGGAGAGATATAACTGAAGTTAATACAATTCTGGGAAAAATGAGCACCAGAGTGGCTTTTCCATCCTGCCCTCACCATATCCTGCCAGAGGTAGGGACTGTTCTCTACTCTAGGATCGTTACCCACAGATTGTCAGACCAAGAAGTCGCCTCTTACCATAGTTAGTCAAACAGATCTCAAGATAGTGGAATTGGGCACAAATTGGGATTGTGCACTGAAGGAGATATACCGGTGAAGTCTTATAAACTTGAAAGCCAAGGTAGGTTTTTGGTAGATTCCTTCCTCCTCAATTTTTTGGAATAATTCCTGCAGTATGGGAATAAGCTCTTCCTTGAAGGTTTGATAGAGTTCTGGTGTGAAGCCATTTGTACCAGAGCATTTTTTTGTTGGAAGATTTTTTTATTGTTTCTTTGATCTCAGTGCTTAAAATTAGTCTGTTCAGGAGCTCCATTTCTTCCTGGCTAAGTCTAGAGAGAGGGTGTGATTCCAGTTATTGATCCATTTCCTTCCCATTGTCACATTTCTGGGCATGCAATGTCAGAGTTTCTGGTAGTATTTAGAGATGACCTCTTATATCTCTGTGGCATCAGTTGTTATTTCCCCTTTATCATTTCTGATTGAGGTTACTAGAGATTTTACCTTTCTATTTCTAATTAGTCTGGTCAAAGGTTTATCTATTTTATTTATTTTTTTAAAAAACCAACTTTTTGTTTCATTAATTTTCTGAATGATTCTTTTGTTTTCAATTTCATTGATCTCTGATTTAATTTTAGATTCTTTTCTTCTGCCGGGTTAAGGCTTAGATTGTTCTTCTTTTTCCAATTCCATAAGATGACTTGTGAGTTTGTTGATGCACTCTCTTTCTGTTTTTCATATGTAGGTATCTAAAGTGATAAATTTTCTCTCAAAACTGCTTTTGCAGTATCCCACAGGTTTTGGTGGCTTGCATCTTCATT
>CAUYQV010128490.1:0-10495 GCA_963574575.1 Galagoides demidoff | reverse complement strand
TTCGAATCCCCAGCCCAGGCCCCCCCAAACAACAATGATGACTGCAACCAAAAAATGGCTGGGCGTTGTGGCAGGCGCCTGTGGTCCCAGCTACTTGGGAGGCAGAGGCAGGAGACTCGCTTGAGCCCAGGAGTTGGAGGTAGCTGTGAGCTGTGATGCCATGGCACTCCACCCAGGGGGAGAGCTTGAGGCTCTGTCTCAAAAAAAAAAAAAAAAAAAGACAACATAGTTTATAATAATTTTATAATAATTTGTTTAAATTGGTCGTCTATTAATAGAATTGTGGTTTGATACCCTTTTATTTAAAAATTTTTTTTCCTTGAAAGTTGTTTTTAAGCAGATACACTTGTCAGTGAACAAATTTGCAAAATGTATTATGTTAATAGTGTAATTATAGTGTATATTGAGATTTCACTGTGTGTCTGGAACTTTTCTAAGATTATTCTGTGAACATTAGGAGACTAGGTCTTACTGTCCCATGAGGGAGTTGTTATTATTATCTCTCTTCTAGAGAAGCAGGAAACATTCTAAGTTCCCTGTATGCTATGTTGGTCCTCCCTAGGATGGACTGAAAGATGGGGGTGTCAGGATCAGACATGTGAGGACCCCTCAGCTACACAGGAGCAAGCAGAAGGACACCAACTGCATCAGTGTGAGAGAGAACAGAGTTTACACATTCTGGTTGGGTACCTGTTGGTTGCCATGACAGATTTGGGAAGACCTCATCACCTCAATCAGGTCCAGGTACAGCTTGTTACATATGACCCAGCAATTCTATACCTGGGCATATACTCAAGAAATGGCAGCATGTCCACACAAAAACTCATGTGGGAATGTTTATAGTAGCAGTATAATAGCCAAAGGTGAAAACGACAGAAATCGTGAAGAATGGATAAATAAAAAGTGGTATGTATGTACAATGGGATTTTTTCCCCCGGCTTTATAAAGGAATGAAGTACTGGTACCTAGTGCAACACCGATGAACCTTGAAAATGTGCTACGTGAAAAAGCCTGTCACAGAAGACCACATTTCCATTTATAGGAAATGTCTCAGGCAAATCTGTAGAGACAGAAAGTAGACTAGTATGATGGATTAGGTCTGGGAGGGCTGGGGAGTGATAGTTAAAGGGAAGTTGTTTCTTTTGCTGTTGTTAAGATAAGGTCTGGCTCTGTTGCCCAGGTTAGAGAGCAGTGGTATCATCACAGCTCCCTGCAACGGCAAACTTTCTGGGTGCCAGCCATCCTCCTGCCTCAGCCTCCCAAGTAGCTGGGAATACAGGGGTGCACTCCCATGCCCAGTTAATTTGTCTATTTTTTGTAGAGATGGAGACTTGCTCTTACTCAGGCTGGTCTCAAGCTCCTGGCTTCAAGCAGTCCTTCTGCCTTGGCGTCCCAGAGTTAAATAGCAAGTGACAGGTTTTAAATTTTCTTGGAAATATCCGACATTTGTTTCATTCAAATTAAGCAACTGATCCAGTCAATAATGAGTGAATGGGACAATAACACAGTCTAAAAATGAAAAATTTCAGTGACTTACTGTGCCTGGCTTATAGGTTTCTTTTTAATATGATGAAATGTCTAAAATTGACTGGTTCTATATATCTGTGAATATAGTGGAAACTTTTGGATTGTGAACACTAAATGGGTGTGTTATATAGTCTGTGAATTATGCCTCAATAAAGCTGTTTGTTTAGGAACTGGTTCATTGCTTGTCTCATCTCCACCCTCTTGGTTTTTTTCAGTGTTCTCTAAATTTTCTTACTATTCCACAAGAAATGGCCCATGTTTTTAATCTCTTCTTGCCTACATAAGGGCCCTAATATTTTTTATTTTGAACTGTCACTGTCCTGTTAGTCCAGGCTGATGGTGCTTTCACTGATAACAGTTCTGTGAAAAACTTTGTGGGTTTTCCCATGGAAACGAAACCAAACAGTACAGCTTTTAAGACAATCACATACAGCCCAAAATGTGGTATGAAATTGATTGTCTTAAAAGCTGTACTATTTGGTTTAGTTGGTACACTCAGGACACACCCTTCAAATTCTCGAAAGCCTTTTGATTTAGCTTCGTGATACAAAAAGTAAGGTGTCTGCCCCAGCAGGATTAGGACCACTTGGGAACTTATTGTGGGGGTCAGATCCCATCCCAGGCTTGTTAAATGAAGATCTGGCCCAGAGACGTGGGGTTTGATAGACTCCCCAGGTGAATATGATGCACAGGGAATTACAGAATCCCAGGAACTGAAAGCCTGGGAGCAGCCCCCTAAAATCTTCATGAGGTCTTCAAAAAAAGGTCTCACCACCGCAGCCTTGATTGAGGCTGCATTTTACTGGCAGCCCTTGACCAGATATTTGCCCTGAGGCCATTTCTTACTTTGAAGGGGCTTTAGCTTAGATCAGTGGTTCTCAAACTTCCTAATGCTGCAACCCTTTAATACAGTTCCTGTGGGTCTCGACCCACAGGTTGAGAACCGCTGGCTTAGATGCTGAAATGAGGAAGTGTTTTCATTTTGAACCCATCAAATCCAGCTCCTTTTATATTTCCTCTAAATTCTGCTTAAAAAGGAACCAAATAGTTCCTTTTTTAGTTCTCCTCATACTCCTGTATTTTATTGTAGGCAGCTAAAAGAAACCATTTGGAACTTTCAACATTCTTCCTGGACTTCCCCCTAATCAGATGAGTTCATTAGCTAGCCTTCCATGTTACTGTATGATAGGGGTCTGCTAATTTTTCTTAGGTCTCCATTTTTTCCATCTCTAATAACATTTCTGAACTGTTTTTCAAATTTTTACAAATAGTCCTCCAAATTCTATCTATCATCTGTACGTAAAGCCAGTAAATATTTTGAGATGGGTTTTTGTTAAAGCCCTAGTTCTGGCACCAATTGGTGTTTTGGTTATCTATTCTTGCATAGCAAGTCATCCCAACATTTAATGGCTTAAAACAATTATTTTTCTGGCTCGGCTCCTGTGGCTCAACCGGTTAAGGCGCCAGCCACATACATACACCTGAACTGGTGGATTTGAATCCAGCCTGGGCCTGCCAGACAACAACGATGGCTGCAACAAAGGAAAAAAAAATAGCCGGGTATTGTGGCAGGCGCCTGTAGTCCCAGCTACTTGGGAGGCTGAGGCAGGAGAATCACTTGAGCCCAAGAGTTGGAGGTTGCTATGAGCTGTGATATCACAGCACTCTACCCAGGGGGACAGCTTGAGGCTCTGCCTCAGAAATACAAACAAAAATATCACTAATTACTTACTTACAGTTTTGCAATTTGACCAGAGGTTGGTAGGGATAGCTCATTTCTGATCTGTATGCTGGTAGCCTAATTAGGTCTATAGATTTATTTCCCAAATACCATAGTTACAAGTCTGGACAGTTGGTTCTGGTTATCATCTAGGATTTTCACTGGGGTTATCCACTGGGGCCTTGATTCTCTGCCAGGCAGATCTTTTTTTTTTTTTTGGGACAGGAGACTCAAGCTGTCCCCCTGGGTAGAGTACTGTGGCATCTCAGCTCACAGCAACCTCCAACTCCTGGGCTCAAGCGAGTCTCCTGCCTCAGCCTCCCAAGTAACTGGGACCATAGGCACCCGCCACAACGCTCAGCTATTTTTTGGTTGCAGCTGTCATTGTTGTTTGGCGGGCCCTGGCTGGATTTGAGCCTGCCACCTTGGGTGTATGTGGCTGGTACCTTAGCCACTTGAGCCACAGGCGCCAAGCCTGCCGTGCAGATCTTTCTATGCATATGCCTGCTTTGAAACTTCTTACGTTGTGGCAGCTAGACCCAAAAAGTAGGAAGGAGGAGTTGACAGGCCTCTTAAAGATTAACCTCAGAATTAGCACAGCGGTATTTCTGATCTTTTCTATTTGAGAAAGCAGTCATAGGCCCAGTATAGACTCCACCCCTCTTAGTGGAGGTAGCAACAAAATTAGTGGCTATCATTAATCCTCTGTAATCTGTTAGTTCTTTTAAAACAGTACTGAAAAGACACTCTTGTCTTAAGGTTATGAGTTGGTAAAAAATAATTTTTTAAAAGAAAGTTAAAGATCTGAAAGAAGGTTAAAAGAAAACTTTAATATATAAAGAACCTCTCTTGTTAGCTGTTTGTAAAAATTTTAAATGGTATGCAGTATTTTACAGATAGAGAAATAATTTTTTAAATAGAATTAAATTTCTTTCTTTCTTTATTATTATTGTTAATGGATAGGGCCAGATTTGAACCCACCACCTCTGGTATATGGGGCTGGCACCCTACTCCTTGAACCACAGGTGCCGCCTGATTAATTGATATTTTTGAGACAGAGTTTCAAGCTATCACCCTGGGTAGAGTGCCATGGCATCATACATAGCTCATAGCAACCTCCAACTCTTTGGCTGAAGACAGCTTTCTTTTCTTTTCTTTTCTTTTTTTTTGGGGGGGGGGTAGAGACAGTGTCTCAGTTTTTGGTCAGGCTGCTCTTGAACTCATGAGCTCAAGCAGTCCACACACCTTGGCCTACCAGAGTGCTAGGACTACAGGCGTAAGCCACTGCACTTGGCCCCTTATGAATCAAATTAAACAATTCCTCAACAGTATAATACTCTCCATCATCTTTATTTGTGTCAAGATTTGTGTGTGACAGAGAAGTGTGAACGTATTTATACATTTTATTTGATTTTTTCTTTTTTTTTTTTTTTTTGAGACAGAGTCTCACTATGTTGCCCTTGGTTGAGTGCTTTGGTGTTACAGTTTGCCGCAACCTCAAACTCTTGGGCTTAAGTGATTGTCTTGCCTCAGCCTCCCAAGTAGCTGGGACTACAGGCGCCCGCCAGAATGCCTGGCTATTTTTTGGTTGCAGTTGTCATTATTGTTTAGCTGGCCAGGGCTGGGTTCGAACCTGCCAGCTTCAGTTCTTGTGGCTGGTGCCCTCACCACTGTGCTATAGGCGCCGAGCTGTTTTATTTAATCTTAACAGTGAAATATTTATTTTTAATAAAGGTTGCCTTACATGCTTTTGACTTTATTTAAATGACTTTTTAATCTTCTTCTGCAACACTTGTCCTTAAAATAGCGACTGAATGCTGTTTAAGAGTTGTGAACACTGAAAGACAGAATCCGCGTGCATTGTAGAAATGACTGTGGCAAACCAAGAGGGTGAGTAATGGGATGAAAGAATCCCAAGGCTTTTTACCACTTGGAAGCTTTGCGTGCAGCTGTTTCTGGATTGGTAGAAGACAAAACAGGTGGCAGCAGAATTTGCCTCTGCTTTCATTCATTTGCCCCAAACCCCAAAGCACGTAGCTTTGCTCGGATGGGATAGTACATGGCTTTCTGAATCTGTTAAATGCTGGGGGTAGTAAATTTCCTTGTATCCAATTGGGAGTTCTATTTAGAAGAAAAAAATCAAACTACTGCTGCTCTATTACAATAGTGATTCAATAGAGTTGATATCCATCTTTGAGCCTTCACATCCAGACAGTCTAACTAGGATTAAGCCTTTGACTTTTATTTGCTATTTTTAGTTTTTTATTGTATTTTTGGTTTATTGAGTTTCCTTCTATTTTTTTCTTTCTTTTTATTAAAGACAGTGTCTTGCTATGTTGCTCAGGCTTAGTTTGAACTCCTGGGCTCAAGTGATCTTCCCCAGTAGCCGGGACTATGGCAGGTACCAATCAATTGTTATCGAAATAACTTGAGTATTCTGTCTTCACTGTGATTGTAAACATATTGGAGCATCCGTAGTTTCCCATGATTTTGGTTTTACTCTGCTACATGCCAGGGGTTACTAATTGTGACTGATGGTGTGTTTCCTCCTTTTCTCTCCATCTCTTTCCTTGATTCTTCTATTTATTTTTCTTTTCTGCTCTCCTTATACTTTACCAGGGCTGGTGGAGTGGCAGACTTAGGAATGCCCCTGTGGGTGGGGTAGAAGTGGCATGATCATGATACATGGTGTTCCATATTTGATGTATTCCTAGCTGCTGCTTAATACCGCCTATCCCAAGGTTGTACTTCCCTGACATGATACCAACAGCATAACTGTGGTGCTCGTGTTCTTGGTTTGAAGAAATTATTTCCTTCAGTAACTCCATAAATTCTAATTAGATTTGCTTTGGGATATGCCAGACACTTTCCCCATGGCCTTAGTAAATTGTCCAAATAGTTAAATACATTCACTATTCAGCAGAATTATTTTTCCCACTAACCTTTTTCTCTATCGATCTAAGCAGCCGAATTCATAAAGCATCATTTTTAATAAAGGTTGCCTTATTAAAGGCAACTGTTAAGGCTTCAAAAAAAATTTTATGAAATAATAAAAGAGTTGCACAAGATTTTGGAAATTATATAATATAGACTCCTTATTTTGCAACTATCTTATTTACACAATCATTGCACACAATGATGTATAAAATTCACACGTAAAATAAACCATCTAGAGGCGGCGGGGGGGGGGGGGGAACAGTACTGTATGTAAACATTTGCTTCATTCTTTAAATGGGAATAAGGTTTTGTCCTTATCGGCAAGAGCAGCTGCTGTTTTGTCCATAATCGCAATAGAGTGTAGACGGGATACGGGCAGTATAGAGACGGGCAGGGGAAAGAGAAATCCATATGAAATGTATTTTGAGTATCCCAAACTTTTTGTTGCCATTTTCTGTTTTTTTTCTGTTTTTTTTTTTTTTTTTTTTTTTAGTGACGCACTTTCCCAGAGTAGCTTTACCATTGCAGGGGAAGCGTGGTTTAAAGCCAGACTTTAAACCAGAATTCTATTTCAGGCTCAGAGTGACCTTGAGGAAGTGGCTCTTGTCATTCTCACAGCCATTAATCAAATCAAGCTAAAAGCAACAATTTCTGGGTATACTATAGAACTGTTTTATTAGATGTATTATGCTACAGTGGTCTCACAGTTGTGGTTATGTGTAAGACATAGTGGTGACCAGTATGTTAAATAGAGTTTGAAGGAATTTAGTTATGAAAGAGTCACATGAGGTAGAAAGGAGGAAGTTTACCAGGCATGAAAAGTTTTAGGTCTGGGAGGAAAGCACGAAATGAAACAAAGACATGGAGTGAGGATTTTAATGCGTCGTAGGTTAATTTGATAAAACGTCAGGAGGATAAGCACACGTGTCAACTTTAGAGATTGGATTATGAAGTTAAAAGTTAGACCAGCATGAGCAGCCCGGCTCTGCCATCTACTCTCTGGAAAGTTAATCATCTCAGTTACAGCTGATCTATAGATGGTTTTCGTTTCACCACCTAGTATCATTTTCGTGTCAGGGCTGTTACGCAGGGTACTCAGCAACTTAAATATACGACCGTCCTTAGTGATGGTCATTTTCTTTTTGTCAACACTTAGAAAACAATAATGGCAATGTTAGGAACAGAGAAATGGCTCACTCTTCTTTGGCTAAGCTTTATTTTTAGCCACATAATAATGATTTCACTCACTTTATATCAAATTGATTAAATTGTGGTTTCCCAAGCCATTCTAGCATTTAAACGTGTGTATAACTACATTGTTCAAAATCACTTGATGTAAAGCCAAAGGAGATAAATCTGTTATTATAAAATCTAGCAGGCCAAGATAAAAGCAGTGAGCGCAGAAGAATAGCGTCCATTCACGAGGAAGACTTCTATTTCAGTGTAATCTTTGCAACATTTTCCCACATAACATCTGAATGAACAGTGAAAAGATTTAGTTGGTTGTAAAGCTATTTAACAATCTCTAGTGGACAAGGTCAGATCAAAAGAAAATGCTCCGTGTAACTTTTTCTTGGCCTTCCAAACAGCTAAAACATTGACAAAGAGGTCAAGCACAGGGCCAAGGTCCTTATTAGGCTCTTTCTGGCCCTAAAACGCAGTAGCAAAGCAGCCCAGTTCCAGTTTTAGACCATAGCTCATCGGCGTATGGTCAGTTTTTAGTTTCCTGACACGCTTCTCTGAACTAGAGAGGGGGAACCAAAAATGCTGACATCCTCATTCGGCTTTGTCACTAATGCCTGAGTGTCAACAGCAAAACCTACAGAGGACACCCCAGTTCCCATCCCCCTGGATGGTGATGCCTTCCACTGATGACTTTGCAGGGCATTAGCCCTCAGGAGGGACACCCCCACACTGTACGGAACACGCCAGATCTCATTACTATACTTTGATGTCATAGAGACCGGCTTTTATACCTCATGAAAATATCATTCATTAACAGGAAGTCAATCCTGCCCATGGGTTATTAGCTTTCAAAATCACCACCCCATGATAGATGATAGCATGTTTAAGAAAGTGCTAATTATTTAATATGTCTTGGAAATTGTACTGAAAAAAAATCTATAAGAAGCTCTGAAGCGTATATGTCTTGTCTTTATAATATCACTATGGCCATGTCCAGCCTCCCTTAATACCGATGGCCTCAGTTTTCTTATACATACAATGGGAAGATTTTAAAATTTCTTTCTTTCTTTTTTTTTTGGAGGGGGGTTGTAGTTTTTGGCTGGGGCTGGGTTTGAACCCACCACCTCTGGCATATGGGGCCAACACCCCACTCCTTGAGCCATGGGCACTGCCTGATTTTTAAATTTCTAAGACTTCATGATTTTACTGTGTATTTCTCTAAGGAATTTTCTCCAGATTTTTCCCATTTCTTGGTTTAAAGGCTGCATTAAATATCTATTTTACTATCCCCATCCAAATTTCCTCAACTATTTTCAAATTACTTTAAGGCAATACAGTTTTCTCTCAGAAACACAATAATTTTATTTATTTATTTATTTATTTATTTTACAACAGCACAAATCCACTTTTATTTACTTTTCATCAGTTTAAATCCTTGGGGGGGGGGTACAGGATGACACAGATTCTGTGTCCAGTGGCCTTAGCAGGAGGGTGGCTTTGGAATTTGGCGTGAACTGTGCCACTGTTTCCATGGGCCTGAGTTATCTTTCCCCAGATGACCCTGGTTTTATTTGGTTTGCCCCCAGGAGTCACTGTGGTGTTCTTTGCTTTGTATACGTAAGCACATCTCTTGCCCAAATAGAATTCACTTTCATCTCGGGCATAAACACCTTTTTTTTTTTTTTTTTGAGACAGAGTCTTACTTTGTTGCCCTAGGTAGAGTGCTGTGGTATCACAGCTCACAACAACCTCAAACTCCAGGGCTTAATAGATTCTCTTACCTCAGCCTCCCGAGTAGCTGGGACTACAGGCGCCACCACAAGGCCTGGCTATTTTTTGTTCCAATTCTCATTGCTGTTTTAGCTGGCTGGGGGTCGGGTTCGAACCCACCACCCTTGGTATATGGGGCTGGCCCACTACCCACTGAGCCACAGGCACCATCCAACACCTTCAATTTTAAGAAGAGCTGTGTGCTCTCTTTGGTTGCAGAGACCTCTCTTATGGCCAGCAAAAATGGCCTTGGACCACAGCCTTCCAGAGAAACATAGTAATTTTAAAAAGTGATACTACAGAGTTGAGCTGTAGTTATACTTTGATTCTGACGACATGGTCTGCATATCACATGAAAAAAGAAATAGAAGTTAGAATTTGGGTTATTATGTCAATGTTAAAATGCTGAATCTATGTGGTAATAAATCCTCAGGTGCTTTGATAAGTCTTTTATGTCCTATTAACAAAATAGTAATTTTAATAAGTAATTTTCTCCTATAAGCTTAACAAGGGCAAGAAATTTATTTATTAGTGCCTTCCTCCTTTAAAAAGCCTGGTTCGTTTTTGTACAGCAGTTCCTTGGGATTGCTAGATAAACTGTGTGGCTATTCCTGGGAAGGAAATGGAGGCCTTTGTGTTTGGGGGATAGGGAGAGCACACAGTATTATTATTCAGCATTTCTTTTAACTTTCTAGTGGTTGTAAAAAAAAACAGAAAAATCCTAGGACTCTTTATTTATTTATTTATTTATTTATTTTTCAATTTTTTGAGACGGAGCCTCAAGCTATCCCCCTGGGTAGAGTGCCATGGCATCACAGCTCATAGCAACCTCCAACTCCTGGGCTCAAGCGAGTCTCCTGCCTCCATCTCCCAAGTAGCTGGGACTACAGGTGCCCGCCACAATGCCCGGCCATTTTTTGGTTGCAGCCGTCATTGTTGTTTGCAGGCCCGGGCTGGATTCAAACCCGTCACCTTAGGTGTATGTGGCTAGCACCTTAGCCACTTGAGCCACAGGCGCCGAGCCTAAGACCTCTTTTTAAAGGGTAGTTTTTTTTTGTTTTTTTGAGATGGAGCCTCAAGCTGTCACCCTGGGTAGAGGGCATCACAGCAACCTCCAAATCCTGGGCTCAAGCGAGTCTCCTGCCTCACCCTCCCAAGTGGCTAGGACCACAGGCACCCGCCACAATGCCCAGCTATTTTTTGGTTGTAGTTGTCATTGTTTGGCAGGTCCAGGCTGGATTTGAACCCACCAGCTCTGGTGTACATGGCTGGCACCTTAGCCGCTTGGGCTACAGGTGCTGAGCCTTAAAGTGTAATTTTAAACCTAAAGACCATAGCTACCATAAGATCACATGC
>CAUYQV010128483.1:0-12005 GCA_963574575.1 Galagoides demidoff | reverse complement strand
GTGGTGTCACACTGCTCACAGCGACCTCCAACTCCTGGGCTTAGATGATTCTCTTGCCTCAGCCCCCTGAGTAGCTGGGACTACAGGCACCTGCCACAAAGCCAGGCTATTTTTTGGTTGTAGTTCAACTGGGGCTGGGTTAGAACCCACCACCCTCAGTATATGGGGCCAGTGCCCTACTCACTGAGCCACAGGTGCCACCCTATGGATAATATTTTTAAAAACATTATTTATTTTCTGACTTTTAAAAAAATAAATATGATTACATAAATAACAAATTTAATAGTATATTTATGTCTGTAGATGTGATGCATGTAAAACTATAGCATAAATATTAGAAAAATTTACTCAATTTTCCTACATAGGAAATGTCAAACAAATATGTGTTTGGAAAATTCCTATATGTTAAATATGCAGGTAAAATGTCAGTATGACATAAACAATAAAATATACTATAATATTTAGAGAAACTCTAAAACACAAATGTAAAGATAAATATGTATAAAAATTCTAAAAAATTCATTTTAAAAATTCCGATAAAGAACCAAAAACAAAGAAAGAAAAGAGAAAGCATAAATCATAAAATAGTAGACATAATTTCAACTACATAAAAATGGCATATAGTAATGGAACAAACATTGTAATTTTAAGATTCAAAGGTTTTCATGAGAGATAAAAAAGCAAGGTTTAAGCACATGCTGAGTACAAGAGAAAAACTTTTTAAAAATAAATATACAGATAAATTGGACCATCCCAGATAGAAAAAAGTAACGCAGATGGTAAACACAGGAAAGGGCTTACCATTTGCCACTTTGCAATGCTATGTGAATATATTCACTGCTTGAAACAAAATAGTATCACCAGAGATCTATGAGAAAATAATTTTATCATGACAAATACTCAATTCTCTAGGAAGACATAATATAAATTTGTATTTTACAAATAATAGAAATTCAAAATACAACATATAAATCAAAAATTGATAAAAATAAAGAAATACAATATTCTAAAATCATGTTCACAGATTTTAACAGGAGTATCTTAAAAATTAGGAGACTAATTAGACAAAACTTAGGAGAGATACAGATTTAAGCAATGCTATCAAACTACTAGATCTAATGGTCATTTATGGAACAGTACAACCATAAATATTAGAATACATAGTTTCTTATGTGTGAAGCATTATTTGCAAAAAATATAATTCAATTAGAAATAAGTAATAATATAAAAAATAAAAGCATATTTTTAGCAAGGGCCAATGTGGTACACTAGAAGCAGCCTGCAAAGCTGCTTGAAGGATCGAAAGTTGCATGTAGAGGCCCACATGTGGATGGGCATTCCTGGGTAGAGCATTGTAAATCATCACAGAAGTGAAGGGAAACACTCAGAGAGAAGGAACGGGACTTGAGGTGATGTGCTCAGAACAACTAAAAGGTACCTAGGGAGGCATCCACATGTGGGGAAGGATAGAAAGAGAGAATCCAGAGACTCCACACTCCTACTACAGACAGTGAAACTCCTGCTGTGAGAGGGAGCTCCGCCTAAGCATTGCAGAAGTCCAGACTGATCTGGAACTTGCTTTGAGACAGTGCAGTGACACTGAACTGGACAGCAGGAGCAGCAGATAACCACTGTCTTCCAGGAAGATTCATATCAAATAGCACATGTCCAGGACACATACTCATTAATCAGGTTAAAGTCAAAAAGAAGAAAATTATACAAGCTACCAGATGACTAACCTATAAAGGAAAACCCATTAAGCTAACAAGAGACCTGTCAGTGGAGACCTTAAAAGTCAAAAGGTATTGTGGCCCCATATTTAGCCAATAATTTTGTATCCTGCAAAACTAAGTTACCTAAGGGATGGAGAAATAAAAAATTTTCTAGATAAGCAAACACTATAGGAATTTGTTACTACTACTGGACCCATCCTATAGGAACTGTTCAAAAGTGCACCATGCAATGATAAGCACAACAAATACCCACCAGTGTAAAACACCAAAAGTAAAAGCTCACAGCCTTATAAAAGAATAGCACAAAAGAAAAAACAAATCAACAAAATTCACCCAACATGATAAACAATACAGTATCCCTCATACCAATACTAACAGTGAGCATGAAAGGTATTAATGCTCTGCTGAAAAGATACAGACTGACTGAACAGATGAGAAAACACAATCTAAATATTGCTGTCTCTAAAAAGTACATCTAAACCATAGACTTACATAGATTCAAGGTAGTGAGTGAAAAAAATATTCCACACAAATAAACAGTGAGAGGTGTAGTGATTCTTGCCTCACATAAAGTAGACTATAAACCCAAAAGGATAAACATGATGATTACATAATGGAAAAGGTGGAAATTAAATAAGAAACATAATAATTCTAAATATACACATATATTTTCCTAACACAGATGCTCCCAACTTAGTAAAATAAATTGTTCTACATCTGTGCAAAGATATAAATAGTACCATCTTTATTGCTAGGGACTTCAAAACCCATTTGACAAACACACACAGGTCACTGAAGTAGAAAATGAATGAAGAAATACTGAAATTAAATAGGACCCTAGAACAAATAGAACTAAGAGACATTTAAAGAACCTTCTACCCCCAAACTACAGACCATAGATTTTTCTCAACTTCACATGGGACATTTTCTAAGACTGATCATACCTTAGGCCAGAAAACAAGTCACTAGAAAAGCCAAAAAATCAACATAATACCATATATCATTGTCATCTCAGACTACAGTGCAAAAAACCAGAAATCAATTCCAAGAGAAACTGTCAAATCTAAACAAATTCATGGAAATTAAACAATCTGCTGAGCAATGGCTTGGGTCAATGATAGGATTAAGATAAATTCCAGAAGATTGCTCAAACTAAAAGACAAAGGGGAAGCAAGATTTCAAAATCTATGACATTCATTAAAAGCAATGCTAAGGGGAATGTTCATAGCCTTAAATGTGTATATCAAAAAGATAGACCACTCCATCCAGGATATTGCAAAAGATGTGAAGTCATCATCTTTTTTATGGCTGACTGGTATGCATGTACCACAATTTGTTAGTCCATTCCTGAGTTGATGGGCATTTAGGTTGTTTCCACATCTTGGTGACTAAATTGAGCTGCAGTAAACAATCTAGTGCAAATGTCCTTATGATAAAGTGATTTTTTTTTTTTTCTGGCTAGATGCCTGGTAGTGGGATTGCTGGGTCAAATGGGAGATCTAATTTGAGATCTTTGTGGATTCTCCATTCTTGTCTCCAAAGAGAATTTGTTAGTATGCAGTTCTACCAGCAGTGTAAAAATGTTCCCCTCTCTCCACACCTGTGCCAGCATGCAGCTTTGGGACTATGTGATGTGGGCTAATCTCACTGGGGTCAGGTGATATCTCAAGGTGGTTTTGATATTCATTTCTCTGATGATCAGGAATGATAGTATTTTTTTCATATGTTTGTTAGCTATTTGTCTATCTTCCTCAGAAAAGGTTCTGTTTATGTCTCTTGCAATAATCCAATGTGCTCAATACTAATATGAAGCCAATAGGTGATCTGATGCATGCCCATATAGAAGAAAAACTCATTTCAATTCAAGTTGGGGGGGTAGAGGAAAGCAGGAAGGGTAAAAGGGGAGGGAGTTGGGCTGCTCTCACTAAATAGGCATGGGGTAGGGGTGTTTGGCATACCTTTTGTGTGTGGGACATAACCACAAGAGGAACTATATCTAGCAAAATCAAATATTTTGATGTGGTTGTTTGTACCATCATGTTAACCTGAAATAAATTAACTTAAAAAATAGAACATTATTTTACAACCTTATGTTATATCTCAAGGAACTAGAAAAAGAACAAATTACCAAACACAAAGGTACTAGGAAAAAAAAAAAAACCAACATTCATAGTAGAACTAAAATGAAAACCAAAGGGGGAAAGAAAAAGGACCAACAACAAAATATTCACTCTGAAAAGACATACGAAATCCATAGGCCACCACCCTGATTAACCAAACAGACTAGAAAGGACCAAAATAAGCACAATTTTGACAGCACAGAAATGAGTCATCCATGACTACTATGAAAACCTATATACATTCAAACTAGTAAACCTAGAGGAAATGGATAATTTCTTAGAAACACGTAACCTCCCAAGAATAAATCAAGAAGAAACAGAAATCCTGAACAGATGGATAACAAGCAACAAGATTGGAGCAGTAATAAAAATCTCCCCAAATATAAAAGTCCCAGAAGAGATAGACTCATAGCCAAATTCTACCATTTGTTTGAAAAAGAACTGTTACAATACCATGGAAATTATTCCATAATATCAACAAGAAGGGAATACTCTAACTCATTCTACAAAGTTGGTATCACATTGATACCAAAGCCAGGAAAGGACAAAACAAAGGACGAAAACTAACATCACTTTTGAATATAACATGCCAAAAATTTCTAACAAAATACTAGCAAACCAAATCCAACCACATATCAGAAAGATAATTTGCCATGATTAAGTGAATTTCATCCCAGAAATGTAAGGATAATTCACCATGTAACTAGAAGCAAACACCAAGAATATATGATCATATTAATAGATGCAGAAAAAGTATTCGATAAAATTCAGCATCTTTTCATGACAAAAACCTTCAGCAAACTAGGCACAGAGGGAATATACCTCAAAATTATAAAAGCAATACAGGATAATCTCAGATCCAGCATCACAATATATGGAGCAAAATTAAAAGGATTTTCTCCTAAGAACTAGAACAAGACAAGGATTCACACTGTCACTTCTATTCTACATAGTAATGGAAGTCCTAGCCAGAACAATCAAACAAGAGAAAGAAGTAAGGGGCATCCAAATCTGGAAAGAGTAGATCAAACTATACCTTTTTTTCCATGATAAGATCTGACAAAGGGATAATATCCAGAATCTACAAATAACTCAAGCAAATTAGCCCAAGAATAGCAAAGAGCCCCATCAAAAGGTGGGCCAAACCAGGAACATAATTTTTAAAGAGAAGATAGGAAAATGGCCAACAAACATGAAAAAATGCTCAACATCATTAATCATCAGGGTAACACAAATTAAAACCACAGTGAGACATGATCTCACTGCTCTCTGAATGGCCATTAATTAAAGTGAAAAAAAGAAAAACATAGACACTTGTGTAGATACAAAGAGAAAATAACACTGTTGGTGGGACTACAAATTAGTACAACCTTTGTGGAAAAAAGTATGGAGATTCTTCAAAGAAATAAATGTGGACTTACTATTGGATGCAGAATTCTCACTATTGGGTATCTACCCAAAGGTAAAGAAGTACTTTTGTGAAAGAGACATCTGCACTTTAATGTTTATGGCAGCAAAATTCCCGATTGAAAAGACGAGGAATCAAGCTAAATGCCCATCAATTCATGAGTGGATAAAAAAATGTGATACACACACACACACACCATAGAACTCATGAAATGAAATATTTCAGGAATGGAGAAACAAACACTCCTTATTCTCACTAATAAATGGGAGCTAAATGATAGGTACACATGTACACAAAGAGATATAAAGGACATTTGACAACAAGAAGGGGAGAGGATGGGAGGAAGTAAGGATTTAAAAACTTACCTCTCAGGTACAATGTATACTATTCTGTCCACAGGCACACTAAAAGCCTGGACTTGAACATTATACAGTACATCCATGAAAGAAAAACCCTGTGCCCCTTAATATTTTGAAATAAAAAATACTGTATCAAAACAAGCATATTTATAAATTAGGAATGGGTAAATACTAAATCACTTAGGTAAGTATAAAATATAACTTAAATAAGTTATAAGTTTAAAATTATAAGTTTAAAAATTAGTCAAAAATGTGTTATCTGACTAAAGTAGGATTTAGAGGGAAACTTCTGACATTAGTTGTTAATATTAAGAATAAATATATAGTCTAAAATTAATAGCCCTAAAGTTAATCTTTAAAAACATTGAATTAGAAAAATAATGGAAGTCTAAAGTGCATAATAGGTAGTAAAAAGTAAAGATCAGCAATCAATAAAATTAAATACAGTAAGCAATATATATTTTACAAACCAGAATTGGTTCATTGACAAGATAAATTTGATAAACATCTAGCATGATGAAGAAAACCAGAACATAAATTAAAAATATAAGATATGAAAGAAGGGTTATCGGAAGAGATTCTCTGGATAGGAAAAGAATATATTGAGGTAAAATATGAACAATTTTATGCCAACAAATTTGACCACTCACGTAAAGGAAAACAGATTTCTTGAAACATATAACTTACTATCGATAAAATGAATATGAAACAATTTGAATGCTCTCTGTCCATTGAGTAAATTGAAGTATTTTTAAATTTTGGATTAATATGAGGGTACATACAATTAGGTTATATTGGTTGTGTTTGCAAAGCTAAGTCCTAGTTTCAGTTGAGTCCTTCAGCCAGGAAGTGTGCCCTATACCCCTATATTTCACCCATTAGGTGTAAAGTTACCAAACCCCCTTTTTTCTCTCCCCCTTTCTTGAATTTGTGTTCTTTCTCTCATGTGACCCTGTAGTTGATGATCTTCTAGTTTCGACACAGTATTGAACTTTTATTGAAAGTATTTTATAAAGAAATGTCCAAGTCCAAATAACTTACTGTGGAATTACATCAGAAATTTAATGAAAAAAAGTTTTAATTTTCCAGGCTTCTAGAAACTCAGAAAATAGAAAAAGAACACTTTCCAATTAATCTTTCAAAAAAAGTCTAACTGAAATACCAAAATTTGACAGAGATTTTATTTTAATGGAAAGAACACTAACTAGAGAATAACGTGTCTTAAACAATATATGCCAAATCAAATTCAGAAATAATATGTATGATACATCATTTCCAATTAAGATTTATCAAAAGAGTATATGGTTAATTTAACATTTAAAATTTAATCAGTGTATTTAAGCATGGTACCACAACAATTGAGAAAAACTTCAGGATTATTTCATTATACACAGAAAAACATTAGAAATATTCAAGCAAACTCAGGTTTTAAAAATGTACAAACTAGAAAAGTAAACTCCCACAACATGATAAAGAGTTTATCCAAAAATCTTACATTTAATGATTTAGTATTGGACACTTTCTCCTAGGATTTATGCCTATTCTCACAATGAAGCATCTAGCCATTTTAAAAAGCAAATAAATTAAAAAAAGCATATATAAAACAATTTTTATATAGAAAATCTTAATGAATTTACAACATACATTGTAAAAAAAATAAGGAAATTTAGCAAAGTCACAGTTATAATTTTTATATAAGAAATGAATTGTATTTTTACATAAGTAGCAAACCAATGGAAAATTGAGTTCAAAAAGTAGTATATCATTGATAATGGCATCAAAAAAATACTTGAAATTTATAACATTTGTAGCAGAAATTTTAAGGGATCTAATTAAGAGAGACATATCCCATATTTATGGGTTAAAAAGACAATATTGTTAAGATGTCAATGCTCATTAAATTATTCTAGAGATTTGAATATTTCTATCATTATCCAAGCAACCCTTTTTAAACCAATTGAGGAGTTAGTTCTAAAGTTCAAGAAATAAACTGTCCAAAGCAATATTAAAATTTAAGAATAGCAGAGGATTCTGGGAAGATGGCAGAGTAGTAACTATCAGAAATCTGTCAGTCCCCATACACAATTGCACTGGCAGAATTGGTCTGATGTAAGTATTTTAGAATTCAGAATATATTGAAGGCTGGCTTCTTCCAGAGAAAGTCCTGGACTGTAATGTCTAGTTAATTTCAGCTTTCAGCAAAGTAGCAAATATCCAAATCCTATACTTCAGCCTTAGGGCAAGAGGTTGTAAAAGTATTGCTAGAGCAGTCTATAGGAGTCAGGGTAGGAAAAAGGACTTTGTCCTCCAAACATAAAGGATCTGTGCTCTGATCACTGACTGCTGTTTCTGATTAGAGTGGTGCAATAAGTCAATGGCCATGGTTGTTGTTGTTGTTGTTGTTGTTGTTGTTGTTGTTTGCACCTCCCTCATTGATGGAATCCTTAAACACTGGCTGACATGCTTTCCAGGGAATTTAAAGAGGTAGTAAACTCCCTCCTTCATTGTTCTCTTTTTTTTACCTCTGATCAGTCAGCTCTAAAAGACTAGGTCTAGGGCACTGAAAAGGAACTGTTCATATACAGAAAATTAAAGGATGAAGCCAACATATAGGTGAAAGTGCAAGATCAGAAAAGACATGAGAAGACCTTAGGTTTACAGCTAGGGTTCATCATTGGTACAGACACAAGCTACAACAATCAGAAAAAAATAAATAAATAAAAAGGAATCAACAAACTCTGGGAAAGGGAGAGAATTTGATATCCATGGCTAATGCATTATTATGCAATTTTCAATAATAAAAAAAAACACAAAATATTCAAAGAGGAAAGTAAAGACCAATGAAACAAACAAAGCACAAATCAACAAAAACTGTCCCTAAGAAGGACCTGATGGCAGATCTGCTAGACAAAGTCATTAAAAAAAAAAAGTCTTAAATAATTCAAAAAAGAGGTAATGATAATCAGAAAATGATATATGAACAAAATAGAAATAACAGTAAAAGATAGAAAACCTAAAAAGAAACAGAAAAGAAATTCTGGAGCTGAAAGTTATAGGAAATGAACAGAAAAATTTGATTAGAGAGATTCAAAGGTACATGTGACTTAGCAGAAGAAAGAATTAGATATCTTGAAGAGAGGGCAACAGATGTTATGGAGGCTTGGGAACATAAAAAATAACTAAATGAGAAAAATGAACAGAACTAAGAAATTTGGGGAACACAAGTAAGCCAACAATCAGACTCATTAATATGGTTGTAGTATGATAAAAAGGAAAGAAACAGAAAGAATTTTTGAAAAATAATCAATGACTGAAGGCTCTCCAAATATGATGAGAGGACAGAATGTAAATATTGAAGAAGCTGAACAAACATAAAGTAGGGTGGACACAAAGAGATGCAAATCAGGACAGATCCAAAGTAGTAAGAGAGATGCAATTCATAACGTATGCATAAAAGGGATCTTCAAAAAAGATACAAGCAGATTTGTCATCAGAATTATGGAGGCCTAAAGGCAATATACTGGTATACAGAATATGCCAACCAAGAATTCTATATCTTGCCAAAATGTCTTTCAAGGTGAAGAGACATTAGGATATTCTTAGATAAACAGAAACTAACTGATATCATTACCACCCAGCATGAACTATGTGTTCAAAGTAGTCCTGCAGATAAACATGAAAGGACACTAGGAAGTAATCTGAAGCCATCTGAAGAAATAAATATCTCAGTAAAGGTAAAGATGTAGCTGATTCTAAAAGCTAGTGTATGTAACAAGGTACTCAACTTTTGTTTGGTACATGATTTAAGAAAATAACATATTTAAAGAAAAACAATGATTAATATAAATGGTAGTAGCTTCAACTTTGCAAAATATAGAAATCATTTTTCTTTCTACAACATTGAATTAAACAAAGTATTAAAGAAATTATCAGTATATGTTGTAGAACACAGAATATATAAAAATCCAATTTTATGACATGAATAACTAAAAGGAATGGGGACAAAGTTTCCATAAATTATTAATTTCAGCTACTCTAAATCCAAATTAGGATTCTATATGTAATGGTAAACATAGTTCCCGTGTTGATTGCAAAGGTAGCACGAACAGATATAAACAAAAATTCCTCATCAGAATAAAAGACTATACCGCTAGAAATGAGGGTGAAAAATACTATGTGGAAAATAAAAACTAATAGAAAATAGAACTTTTTATCAGTAAAATATTTACATGTAAATGGATCATACTCTTTAATCTAGAGACAAAAATTCTAGGAATGAATATAAAACATAATCTGACTTTATCATGCTGCCTATCAGAGGCTCACTTTAGATCTCTACAAACAGGTTGGAAGTGAAATGGTGCAAAGTATACTTTATGCAAACAGGTACCTCAAGAAAGCTGGGGTGGCTATACTAACAATAGAAAGGACTGAATTTAAATAAAAATGGTTTCAAGAGACCAAAAAGGACATATAAATAGCAATACCAATAAATCAATAAGATAAAATAGTTATACTCATAAATATGCCCAATAACAGACCATCAAAATACAAGAAGCAAAAATTGAATGAATTTAAGGAAAAATTGACAGCTTCACAATAATGTTTGGAGACTTTAATATCCTACTCTCAATAATGGATATAACAGCTAGACAGATAATTAGTAAGGAAATGGAGAACTGAAACAATACAACAAACCAACCAGCTCCAGCAGACATAAAGAGAACATTCTATTCTAAACCACAGCATATACGTTCTTCTGAAGGACACACAGGACATTAATAAGGTAGACTGTATGTTAGGCTGTAGACTAAGTCTAAATCAATTTTAAAACTAGGTGTTATACCAAGTATTCTCCCCACTCACAAAAAAATGAAACTAAAAATTTTTAACAGAGGAAACTCTGGAAAACTCACACATTCTTGGAGATTAAACAACACAATATTAAATAATCAATATTAAACAACTAAAAAAATGCCCAAAGAAAACCAGAAAATGCTTAGCAATAAATGAAAAACAAAACAAAACACACACACACAAAAACAATTAATGAAAATTTAGGGAAAAAAGAAAAGCCATGCTATAGGTAAAATTAATAGCTATAAACTCACTAAAAGCAAGAAATATAACAACCACCCAATTTTATATATAAAGGAACTAGGTAAAGAAGTACAAATTAAACCAAAAGCTAGCAGAAGGAAGAAAACCCTAAAGGCTAAAACACAGATAAATAAAATAAGGGAAGGGAGGGAAGGGGAAGGGAGGAGAGAGGAGGGGAGGGGAGGGAAGGGTCAACACAACATAAATTTGGTTCTTTGACAGATCAATACATTCACAAATCAAGATAGTAAGGAAATAAGAGAGAAGACTGATACTGCTAAAATAAGAAAGGAAAGTGGGACACCATTACCATTCTACAGAGGGGAAAGGATTGTAAAAAAAGTAGTATGATCAATTAAATTTCAAACAATTGGATAACACAGATGACTTGGATAAATCCCTGGACAGAAACACAATGCACTATGATTGAAAAAATGGAAATCTTCAAAACAGACCTGTAACTAGTATGGAGCTTAAATCAGAAATCAAAACTCTTCCCACCAAGTGAAGTCCTAGATCTCATGGTCAGCAAAGCTTCAGGATACAAAATCAACACATGAAAATTTCTGGTGTTTCTGTACACTAACAATGAAAATACCAAAAGATTTAAGAAAAACTCATAAAAGGAGAAGGTGGAATGATTGTTGCCAGGGACTAGGATGAGGAGAAATAGGGAATTACTGTTTAAGGGGTCTAGAGTTTTAATTTTGCAATATTAATGGTGGTGATGTCTCCATAACAATATAAATATATCTAAATAGCTGAACTATACATTCAAAATTGGTTGAGATAGTTAATTTATTATGTGTATTTAACACAGAAGAAATGTGGTGGTTCTGCACACAACCACATTGACCTTAGCTGCTTTGATTACTGAAGCTTGTAATAAGTTTTGCAGTCAGGTAGTGCAAGTCCTTCCTACTTTGTTCAGAATTGTTTTTGTGCTTTTATTCATTATGGTAAAATATACCGATACCATCACTGGAATGGCATGCCGGACTTGTCTTGTGGGAGGTTAACGAGAAAGGGAGGTTGTAGGTTTGAACAAAGAAGAGTCTGGAAATGAGGCAGGCATCGTTATAAAACTGCTACAGTCATTTTTTTTTTTTTTTTTGAGACGGAGACTCAAGCTATCCCTCTGGGCAGAATGCCATGGCATCACAGCTCATAGCAACCTCCAACTCCTGGGCTCAAGCGAGTCTCCTGCCTCTGCCTCCCAAGTAGCTGGGACCACAGGCGCCCGCCACAACGCCCGGCCATTTTTTGGTTGCAGCCATCATTGTTG
>CAUYQV010128482.1:0-27878 GCA_963574575.1 Galagoides demidoff | reverse complement strand
CAACATTAAATACTTTACAGCATTGTTAGAAAGATAGGAGAGAGCAGGTGTGGATGTTTGGTATAAACTTTAAGAACTATGCAAGCTATAAATTAGTTTCATAGTAGGGCTGAGTACATTGGATACTTTTTCTTCCATTCTAATTTCACCAATCTTGTGATAATCCATTAATATGATCTTGCTTATCTTATAATTAACATATTGATATATACATTTTATAAATTCTCTTGCCAGGCAATGGAAAATATCTAGTTTAAGAATTGCAAAGAAAAAAAAAAGAATTGTAGACAGACTTTTCTTCTTATTGGTTTACCAAACTGTAAAAATTTGTGTCTCTAGATTTATTTTCCAAAACAAAATACAAAATTTTATTCTTTAATAACAGTATGGAAGTACCATAATCTACTTAATCACTTTCCTACTGATGAGCATCAGGTTGATTTCTGCATTTAACTAGTACAACATCCCGCAATAAATATCTTTGTATACATTTTTTATGTTTTTAAAGATAAACCTCACTCTGTTGCTTAGGCTGGAGTGCAGTGGTGTGATCATACCTCCCTGTGGCCTTAAATTCTTGGACTTAAGCAATCCTCCTCCCTCAATTTGCTGAGTAGCTAAAGCTACAGGTATGAACCACCATTTTCTGCTAACTTTTTATTTTTTGGTAGTGATAGGGTCTTGCAATATTGCCCAGGCCGGTCTTCAACTCCTGGCCTCATGTAATCCTCTTACCTCTGCCTCCCAAAGTGGTGGGATTATAGGTGTGAGCCACTGTGTCTAGCCTTTGTACACATTTTTGTAACTATTAATATGTGCAAATAGGTAAGATGTCTAGAATTAGAATGTCTATGTCAAAGTATATGTATGTTTTACATTTTGAAAGAGAAATTTCCCTCTTAAAAGGCTCTATAAGTATGTATGTGATATATCATTCATCCAGTATAATCACCCATATTGCATACAATTGTCGTTTTATTAAAATATAATTCATATGCCATAAATCCACCCATTTAAAGCGTATAATTCCACCATTTTTAGTGTATTCACAAAGATGTGCAACCATTGTTAAAATTAAATTTTAGAACACTTTCTTCACTCCAACAGGAAGCCTCGAACCCGTCAGCAGTCATGCCACTTTACTGGCAATTCCCAGTCTCCTAGCATTAGGGAGTCGCTAATCTACTTTCTGTCTCTGTAGGTTTGTCTATTCTGTACATTTCACATAGGCAGAATGAAAAATATATGCTCTTTTGTGCCTGGCTTCTTTCACTTAGTATACATTTTCAAGGTTCATCTATGTTGTAGCTTGTATCAATATTTCATTCCTTTTTATGATTGAGTAATATTCCATTGAATGGCTATATCACATTTTGTTTATCTACTTATCAGTTAATGGATGGACATTTGGGTTGTTCCCACTTTTTGGCTGTTAGGAATAATGCTGCTATTATGTTTGTGGACATATGTATTTGTATTTGTAGGAGTGAAATTGTTGGGTCACATGGTAACTCTAACCTTTTGAGAAACTGCCAATCTGTTTTCTACAGTGACTGTGCCATTTTACGTTCCCACCAGCAAAGTAGGAAGGTTTCAGTTTCTCAGTATCCTTACCAACATTTGCCTGTCTTTTTGATTCCATCATCCTAGTGGGTGTGAGATGGTATCTCATTGTGATTTGGTTTGCTTTTCCCTTATGAGCAATGACGGTGAGCATCTTTTCACCATGTACTTAACAGGCTATTTGTGCATCTTCTTTGGAGAAAAGTCTGGATTCTTCACCTACTTTTAAACTGGCTGGTCTTTTTACTATTGAGTTTTGTAAGTTCTTTACATATTCTGGTTACAAGATCCTTGTCAGATACATTGTTACAAATATTTTCTCCCATTCTGTGTGCGGTATTTTTACTCCACCATTGCATTTTTATCAATCTTTTAATTATTGTCCATCCCATAGTCAGAAAGGGCCTCCCATTGATGATTTGCATTCCATTTCCCCAGGTTGAACAGATTTTTAAATATTTACTAGCTATTAATTGTGTTTCTAATATTTGTTTCTTGGTGTTGTATTTTGCCAAGTTTTGTGTGTTTGATCCATTCTTTTAAGGAAATCTAGCTAATGGTTGATGATATATTCTGTTCTAGCTACCTTCTTTGCTGATTATCTTAATAAGGACCTGGAAGGCTAGGTTTGGATTTTTCAGACTGTGGGATTTCCTCTAGAATGTGGCACTGTAGAGAAGGCTACCTACCCCACCTTCTGTCCTTCTGTCCCCCCAGGCTCAGGGTCCTCCTCTTTTTTCCTTCTTTCCCAGTGGCAGCTCTGCTCTGTACTGCATAGTGAGGGGCTTGCGCATAGTGTGTGGACACCGCTGCTCTCATGACCGTGCTCCTTCCCTTTCTTCACAAAGGGGATCTCTGCCCTTACATACCTGGTGTACTGGGCAGTTCAGGTACCTGTAGAAGGGGGAAGACTCTGGGTGGCTGTGTCCCCACAGCCCTGTCAATTCCTAGCTCCAGGACCTAGGCAGAGGGCTAAACTGAAGAAGGTTCAGAGCAGTACCTCCAGGCGTGAGGCCTATGGGAGGGTCTCATCTTGCAGGGATCTAACAATTAAAAGTTTTGTAACAAACAATTCTATATTAACAGCTTGGTGCCTGTGGCTCAAGCGGCTAAGGCGCCAGCCATATACACAGGAGCTGGTGGGTTCGAATGCAGCCTGGGTCCGCTGAACAACAATGATGGCTGCAACCAAAAAATAACCGGACGTTGTCGCCAGCGCCTGTAGTCTCAGCTACTTGGGAGGCTGAAGCAGGAGAATCACTTGAGCCCAGGAGTTGGAGGTTGCTCTGAGCTGTAATGCCACGGCACTCTACCCAGGGCGACAGCTTGAGGCTCTGTCTCAAAAAAAAAAAAAAAAATTCTACATTAAAAATGATGTTAACTTTTAAATGGGAAAACCCACCACAGTTTCCATGCAACTGACTTTCCAGTTAATGTCTTGTAACCCACTTAGAAGTTTGGAACCATGTTTTGTCAAATCCATGTTAACTCAATCCTAGTCCTTGCATTTGTTCATTTCTGGTTGTGGCTGTAAACTGTCACATGAGCGCAGTGAGTCTGAAGTTGGGAATTTAATTTATTTTCTAATTTTTTGAGCGAGGTCCCACCATTGCCTGTCAGTCCATCATCATAGCTCACTGCCAACCTCAAACACCTGGGCTCAGGTGATCCTCCTGCCTCAGCATCCTGAGGAGCTGGGATATAGGCACAGACCTCCATGCCTGGCTGACTTTTGTATTTTTTGTAGAGATGGAGTCTTCCTATGTTACTTGGGCTAGTCATGAACTGTTGGCCTCAAGTGATCCTCCCACCTCAGCCTCCCAAAGTGCTAGGAATACAGGTGTAAGCCACTGCACCTGGCCAGGGAATTTTAGTTTTGAAAATATGAAATAGGCTCAGCGCCTGTGGCTCAAGCAGCTAAGGTGCCAGCCACATACACCTAAGGTGGTGGGTTCGAATTCAGCCCGGGCCTGCCAAACAACAATGATGGCTGCAACCAAAAAATAGCCAGGCATTGTGGCGGGTGCCTGTAGTCCCAGCTACTTGGGAGGCAGAGGCAGGAGACTCATTTGAGCCCAGGAGTTGGAGGTTGCTGTGAGCTGTGATGCCATGGCACTCTACCCAGGGGGACAGCTTGAGGCTCTGTCTCAAAAAAAAAAAAAAAAAAAAAAAAGAAAATATAAAATATCTTGCCTTCCAGGATCTTCCTGGGGATATAAAAAAAATTTAGTCTAAGATTTTTTCAAGACCAATTCATTATAAATGAAGATTGCAAATCTAAATAGTGGTTAGTGTTCTCCCCATACTGACCAAGCAAACAAACAAAAAGAAGACAAAAAAAATCCAAACACTAGCTGAAACAAAACTAAAGCAAAAAACTGAAACAAACAAACAAACAAAAAAATCCAAGAACAAAAAAATAAAGAAAAAATCCAATAAGAAACAAACCAAAATCATGCAGAAAGTAGAGGACTTGCTAAGACCAAGCCATAGGATCCCCAAAATCTTCGTGTAAATGAAATAAATGCTGCTCAAGGATTTAGGATACTTGGACTTGTATTCTGACTCTCACTTGAGGAGTGGTCTGGGGACTATCTACTTACCTAAAGGTCCTTGATGTGTGTTGTGTACTGTGAGGTTCCTTGTTTCCCTCAGAGCATTGTGTAAGCAGCAACAGAGGACGCTTATATAGAAGCACTTTGAAAAGTATAAAGACATAATACCTATCTGATGAGTTTGTTGTGAAGATTAAATGAATTAACATTTACCTGGTGTGACAGAGTAATTGCTCAATTTACGTTAATTATTACTTTCATCCCTGCATTTCACCTTTAAACCCATAATCATGTTTTATACACAATAAAATGACATTTTACCTTGGAAAAAATTAGAAGACATATAATTTTATATATATGTGTATGTATATATTAAATTCAACTTTATGAGTGGATAAATTAAAAACCATTTGACATTTGCAAATCACATTCTAAGTCATTTATACCTTATACGTTGGCATCAAGTAGTGCAATACTTAGAAAATATAAGTATTTGTCATGGATTTATTATCAGAAGAGAAACCGCTGTATTTTGTTTATACTTTGCTTCTATGACTAACGGTATTTTTATTAGCTGATTCTGAATTTTGAAAACATCTTCTCATGCACTTCTCAGTATTTCCACAGGGAGGCAGAGCAGCACCATTAAATTGACAGTAGTCTCCCCCACCTATTGGAATGCCAAATTCTCTGGCCTTTACCTTACTGCATTCTGCAGCCTAATGTGAAACCCTGTGAATGCTTTATGTTTTGAAGTTGTGATAATTTAATTTATAAGTCCTCCGAGCACTTTGTGTATGTGTGTGTGCGCTTGTGTATGTGTATGTGTGTGACATAATCAGAAGGACCACTTAATGTTCACTCTGTAAACTAACTACCTTTCTTTTTGTCAGATGGATTCCTCTGACAAGAGAATCCCAGCTTTATCCCTGAGACAGTCTCTGGTTTTGCTGTTGTGAGTCAGAAGTATTCCTTTGAGAAACCAGCAACTTGATTTTGCTGCTGGTCTTTTCACTCCTTAGGTGTAGAAATGAAATTACAAAAGGGTGTATACAAGGTTTAAGCAAGGTTTATCTTTTATACAGGGATGTAGACATCTTGTGAAAGCTATCCCTGCAACCTGACTTCTAGATTAGTCTATAGGTATGCACTGGGAAACTAAAAAATTGCATATATATATATGCACGGGGAATGCAAAGACAGATTAGAAGATTAGAATAATACCTTAATCTTTTATATATATATATATATATAAAATACATAGGCAAAATGCCCAAGTTAACTATTTAGTAGTAAACCTAGTCACATACTACTAATTTTTTTTGAAAGATAGATAGCATTTACCTTATAGCATTTACTTTACTTAATACCTTGTTCCACAAAGCCTGGGACCATCACTGACACAAATATTTTTTCCATGACTTGATTAATGCCAGAAAACCAAAAAAAAAAAAAAAAAAAAAAAAAGCTTTCCAACTCCTAATTTGAGCTAGATACGGTTTTTTTGGAGGGGAGTTAGATGGGTGTTAGTACGTTGAAGATCTTATTTGGCAGACCTGCCTACAATCAACAAGTGTTTGTTTAATACTGTGTATAGAACACTGTGCTAACATGGAGGATTTCAAACCAGCAAAGAATGTAGATTTTACAAATGTACAATTTGGTTGGGAGTTAAGACCTGTAGACATCAAAGAACTATTGGCATCCTAAATTTTTACCACTGCAAATGGATAAACCCTAAGGTTTTTCCAGTTTTAAAATTTTGATTGTATAATTTAGGGGAAAAAGAAAAAGAATAAAAAACCTGATGCTAATTTTATGGCATAACTCTAAGTACTACTTTGGAAGATTAAAGGTTGATACTCGGGTTCCAACATTGTTAATAATGATTAAGGTACAAATGAAAGAATTTTCCTTCCCTTTGGAAAAGAAAAAAACACCACCAGAATTTTTCTAACTTCTGTAGGCTTTTTACTATTTTCTCAACAATAGTTACTTAGGATAAAAATTGGGCATTGTAAACTGTTGTTAATGCCTGTTTTAGGTATGTTAAGTATCTTAAAATGTAGCCTTCATTTGAATTCCATTAACAAGTATTTTGTGAGTCACCTACCACATGCAAAGCACAGGGAATGCAAAGACATTTCAGAATAATGCCCTAATCTATGTTATATATGCTGACTTTATTATGTTTATTGTGATTTCTGAAGAAAAGTACTAGTCGTGGAATATGTTCTGTCTACTCTTCTCTCTCTTGGGATAACAAAACCATAGGGACTGATTTGGGATAACAAAAACATAGGGAATGATTTTCTTGTGTGTCCACATAAAAGAGCCATAATATCTGTGGCTTTTTAGAAGCCAGAGTGTGTTCTCGAACCATAGTTTCAATATTGGCACAATCCTTCTCTGCACAAATGGCTTCCAAATCCACAACCCTAGCTTTAAATACTTCTGAATTTTAGTCATAAATCTCCAACCACATAGTGAAAATGCACTTGGATACGCTGTTCACCTCAGCTGAACTTACCCATAAACTGTCATCATCATGCCCCCTCCTCTACCAAAAGTGTTTGTAATGGTGAATACCATCATTGTCGTGTTTACCTAGGGTAGAAACTTTGTCATTCTCTTAGACTCCCCTCTCTTCCTTATACATATATCATGATCGGTCTGTCACTTCTCACTTCATAACATCTCTCATATTAGACATTTCCTTTTGACTTCTGAAGTCATCACTCTAAATTTAAGCCCTACCAGATGTCTCTTACCATAGCCTCACCTCCAGACTCTCTCTGTCCCCAACCTATCCAGTCACTAATTTCCCTATTAGTTTTTGGAGAGTGCTACTTTGATCTCTGCAGACAGTTCCACGTCAAAGATGTTATTACTGTTTTTTTTTGTATTGTGTGCAATGCCAATCGATTTGTTGTTTTAAAGGATTTTTTAATTGATGAATAGAAAACTATATATGTTTATCATGCACAACATGTTGTTTTGAAATATGTATACATTGTAGAATGGCTAATGAGCTAATTCACATGCATTCCTTTGTGTATTTTTTATCTTTTTTTTAATGGTACAAACATAAAATCTGCTCTCTTAGCAGTTTTCGAGACTACAATACGTTGTTACTAACTATAGTCACCAACTTTTACAGTAGATCTCTTGAGATTATTCTTCTTATCCGACTGAAATTTTACATTTTTGGACCAACCTCTCCAGCCTCTGGTAACCATCATTTTACTCTCTGCTTGTAAGTTTAACTTTTTACATTCCACATAGACGTGAGATCATGTGGCGGTGTCTTTTTGTGCCTGACTTATTTCACTTAGCTCAATATCTTCCAATGTGTTCCATGTTGTTGCACATGAGAGGATTTCCTTCTTTTTAAAGACTGAATAATATTCCATTGTGTTTATTTACCTTATTTTCTTTATTTCTTCAAGTTGATGGACATTTAGATTGATCCATATCATGGCTATTGTGCATAACGCTGCAATAAGCTTGGGAGTCCAATATATCACTTTAACATACTGATTTCATTTCCCTTAGATATATACCCAGAAATGGGATTGTTGGATCATATGACAGCTCGGTTTTTACTTTTTAAAGTTTTGCGAAACTCCAGTTCAAAGATATAAGTCCATTTTACTTCCTCTCAAGAATATTTAAATTTATATGTTATTTGGAAGATTAAGCTCAAATTTGCATTCAGGGATTTCCATAGTCTGGTTCTGACATGTGTATCCAAAGCTGTCTTTTATTATACTCTTATCAGGACCTTCTACAGCAGGTTTAGCAGTGTATCCATGATTTAGTACTCTTTTACACCTTGTTTATCTGCTCTGGATTTTTTTCTCTGTATACATGTTTATTATGTATCCAAGCTAAGCCCTGGTATCTTTTTTTTTTAAATTGAATCTTTCTTGTCTGCTCCATTTGCAGTGATCTCTCTCCATTGACTGAATCAATAGCAGTGTCTATGCTTGCACATGGCCTTGTTGCATGTGTGGTATATACAGGGCATCCATGAAGTTCGTGTGCTGTACACAAACTTCACGGATACCCTGTATACTTCTCCCTTTTAAATGGAGGCTGCCCATTATTCTCTATATTCCTTTTCTAATGCAGATAAAACAGCTCTTAGTATGTATTTGTTGACCAGCCAACCAATAAATAGTAAAGGGAGAATGAATGAAGAGCTGGGCCAACCTGACTTGTACTCAAAGTTCTCCTTATGATTTTAACCAGTTAAAACTTCAAGAATGGAATTATGGAATTATGTTCTTCTCAAATGCTTACACTGGACTGTAGTCAAGTCATGAAGAAGAGATCATTTGTCTCTCTGGAAGAAATTCTGGGCTTGGGAAGTCAGTCAGGAAATTTCTGCTGGAGTGCCCAAAGGGCACATGTAGTCCTACATCCTTATGAATCTCAAGTTTCTGAATATTTTGTAAAGACTGTAGGACATTTGCAGTAAGAGAAAAGAGTTCAGGATTTGCCTTTCCTCTGTCTGGAAGAAATGGAAAACCAAAGGCTAAAGTCCTTGATCTTCCCAGACTTTTGGGAAATGCTCCTACCTTGAAGACATTAAGCAATCCATTACATTAGGACAGGAGGCTTTGACAAATATCTACTGGCCTGTATTGGATATTTATCATTAGAGCTGTCAGCTATAGTGCAGGATGCCATATTTTAGAGGTGTTTAAATGCATGGCACTATTAGAATTATTTCAGGGTTCAGAGCTAAGAGTTTATCTGCCTAGATTGGTACACAAGTCCACAGAATACTTAAATTATCTATCTTCCTATGGGCGGTGAGACTGAGAGGAAATGTGATTAACTAACTCTGTATCCTCTTTACAGAATATTATGCATCATTTAGGTTTGTGCGTATATGTATTATATGTACCCACAGATGTATGTATGCACACCCCCCCTCCCCCGTCTTCTGTTTTCTATCACAGATCCATTTTGCACTATGTCTTAGGATGTTGATTTATAGTATGGTTAATTAAACAGGGTTCCTATGCCCTCTGGCTTCCAGTAGGATTTGACCAACCCCTAGCTGGGGATAAGAGAAAAAGTATGAGGTTAGGCTAATTATTCTCCTGGTCTCTTCCCTGCAAGGGCTGTTTCCCTCAACTAAGATCCCTGCTTCTCTCAAGGCTTACTCTGTGACTCTCCTTTCCCTCCCCTTGCCTTTTTGGGCCAGGTTTGATAATAGCTCTAGTATTTCTAGCTTGGGCACTTGCAGCCCTTATTTCCCTACGTCTGTATGTTTGTTTGAAGATAACCCTTGAGGATCTAGATCAGCAGGGTTGGACAGATTCTTCTAGCTAAACGCTCTCCAGGATTCCGACTCTCATTTTGTGTAGAATAGGACATGTGCACCAGCTACCGATGCCAGGGAAGGAACCAACTACATGGAGGATAGCAAAGGTTATCCCAATGCCAGCCACCAGGAATAGAGGTCCAAACACTTCTGCTCACTGCAACTTGGTAATGGAGTCACCAAAGAAAACACAACACAGTTAAGCACTGGATGGAACAACACTTTTACCCACATGGAGAAGGGACAGAGCAAGAGCAGCTCCAACAGTGTGCATTAGTTCCCATCCCAGCAAACACCGCAGGGCAGTGCTATAGCAGAAGGTCCCTTAATATCCCTACCCCACCCATGGACTCTGAAACACTGGAGGGCCACTGACACACATGCTTAACAGAGGGCCACTGACACACATGCTTAATTGGAACAAAGGAGCATACGTTGAGCTTAAAACAGGAAAAGATACCCCAGACAAAGAAATACGCCTGGCATAGGCTGTGTGGGCTCTGTCTCTTGAAATGGAAGTATCCCAGGCCCAGGTGTATTCTTATGTAGATGATGGTGGTTGAGATTTCCTTTACCAATACTTTATTTTTGGTTTCCATAGATTTCTTACTTTCTGGCTACTTCAGTAACTAATTTAACATGGTAGTGGTTTTGTGTTATTTAGCTTTCATAGTCACTTCCATTGGAAGAGTGCTTAGGATAGCTAATCAACAAGCTTCATCCTTGTGATATGCCCAGAGCTACCTGGCCCTGGGATGGGCACATGACATAGGCTGAGAGTGTTTTTTTTTTTTTAATGTGGTTTTATAACTTTATTTAATGTGTCTGATAATCACCAGTTAGTTCTCATCCATGTTGACTGTAGATTTTTGAAAGTGGTAACAGGTTCACAGGTAACCAAAGTGTAGAGCTTGTTTGGTGAATCTTCATCTTCCTTACATTTCTGGACAACCATATACAGATACAGTATGGGGTTTTCCTTATGACTTTGGTCCAGACAGCTTTTTTAAGCCTGGTATTAATGTGCATATCTGGAGTCCCCATCTCTTTGTGGCAAATTTCTGGATCTCTTTGAGTACCCAGTGGGCACTCTTCTTGCAGCCCATTCCATGGATGCACTTGTGAATGTTGATGGTGTATTCTTGAGTCACCACCTGGTTGAAGGCAGACCAGCCCTTCTTCTCGCCACTCTTCTTTGCAGGATCCATCTGCTGGGCCCAAGCTAGAAAGCAGCTGAGATTGTTTAATGTCTAGTCTCTCTGGACTCAGTGATTGGTTCAGGCTGAGCATCAGCCCTGAGTGGGGGCAATTAGAATCTTTCTCCAGGATTTTTTTAACTGCGGCCAACAAAGAAGTAGGATTTTTTCCTCTTATTGGTTTCAAGCTATGAGAATGTGATAACAAAATTTCTGGTATCCCTTTTTTTTTCTCTTGCTATGGGGCAAAATCCTGTTTGCTGTGGGAGAATTTGAAGCCAGAGATTAGCAAAAATGAGAGAGGGGAGAGACAGAGAGAGAGAGAGAGAGTGCTTGGTGGTATCCTGTCTCCAGTTCCAGTCTCTAAGATCCTTGAAGCTGCATGATTGTAGTTCTTTGATTCTGTGACAAAGCCAAATATCCTCCCTATGAATTCTTTTTTTATGCTTAGTTTAGCATGAGATGAGTCTGTAGCACTTGTAGCCAAAGTGTTCTAATATACTACCTCTTTTTCTTTTGTTCTGGATCTGTGTAATATGGTAAACACTCAGTGTTTTCATTAATACAAAGAATCCCTGTTTTTTTTCCCCCCAAAGACCATTGTTTCTTTCAATGGCTACATTCCTATGGCATTACCACAGGAGAATGTGATGACCTTTTGGAGTAGCTGAAGATGATATAGGAATTATGGATTCATCCTGGACTAAACTAGCCTACTTCTTTCTGAAACTAAAGTAATGAGATGGCAGAGTTCTTATAAAAACCAATATGGTGATAAAATTTGTATTGGTCAGGGTCCAATTAGTACACACATACCATAGCACAAAGAATTATTAACTAGTAACAGGAGATTGGAGTAGCAGGTGATTGATTACTGAAAGGTTTGAGAGAACTTTAAAAAAAAAACAAACAGCAATACCAGATATATGGAACAGCCATATCCCTGGGGCTGAGGTGGGGAATCCAAAGAAGGAACACATTTGGAAGATTCCCCTTTCTCCAACCTAAGACTGATATTCAGATAGCCCATCCCCACAATATGATGAGGTGCTGTGGGCCAAGGTTTGAAAGCAGTTAATAGTGTGCTGGGGTGCCGAAGAAACTCACTGCCAAGCTTCCTGTGGAGAGGGGCTCCTGTTGAATTCGCTGAGAAGTTGACAGGGAAGCCACACACCTGGGGTGCAGGGTAATTCTATGGGAATCTGGCTGGAATATTTGCTGTACTCATAGAAAGGTACTTGGGTAGGATGTTGCTGGACTTGGTGGGAAGTCATCTGGGGCCACCCATGGAACGCTTTGACAAGGTGCCTGCCTGGGTGCCTCTGAAACCTGCTGGAGTTCATCTCTGCTGGTTGTCCTGCATGCTAGCTGAGTGCTTGCTGTAGGAGCAAGAAGGAAGAAAAGTGTGCCAGCAGCAGTGAGCGAGACCCTTTCTTCTGGCAGTATCTCTTCAGTGCCTTCCATTGGCAAAACTTAATGTTATGTTAATGGCAAAGGAAGATGTACACAAGATTCAGCTCCGGGATCATAGTTTTGCACAGATTAGGTTTCTATAAGGGCATGGAGGCCATTTTAGAGCCATAAGTAAAGCCAGTATATGGTAAACTGGAAAGAGCTGGGCCAGTGTTCATAGGACCAGTCCCGGGACCTTGGACACCATCAGGTGAGCTATGATCACCTCTTGTCCTGCCCTTCATTGATATCAAGTAAGACCTGAATAGGAGCCATAAAGGAAACATGGAAAGAAGAAAAGCCCGCCAAAGGTGATAGCCAGCATGTTGTGTGTAAAGGCAGAGGGGCCCAGCCTTCATGCCCCTGGCCTACAGGTGATGCTCGGTGGACAGCATATTTCTGAGCCTCAGTTCTTCTGTAGTAGCCTGATCACTTCCCTGCTGCCTTTTCCCCTTCCTTGTGGCATTTTAGCTGCTTGTCTCCCCAGCCCAGTGCAAACCCTGAAGTCCAGGTCCTTAGTGATCTGCTAATTCCTACTGATGATTTGACTAGATATAATCATGTAAATTTAAATTTACCATTCTGGTGAAAGAGGGAAAACTAAAAATTCATCATCGCCTCACTGAAATTCAGAAAAAGTATAATATTCAGATTTGCATAGTGTGGATTGTAGATCTTTAGAAAAAAAAGGAATAGCTAAAAAAGGTTTTAAAAGGCTAGGGAGATCTGAAACTATTTAAAAACATCTTTTTTCAATCTCTAGATAAGTATACATGTATATATACTGTAAAAGTTGTTAGAATAAAAATGGAGTCACTTATTCCAAATTCTAACAAAATGGAGTCAAGCGGACATAAAAGAGAGGCTTTCACACACACACACACACGCCTATGATACAAACTATTTCAAGGGTTCTCTGAAAACTACCACCTTGCCCAAAGGTCACTATAACTTTACACAAAGGATACTTATGTAAGGATGTCTGCCCAGCAACTGCATGTTCAACCTCAGAGTGATCCCACCCTGATCCTTGTAGTGAAAGATAATTATTTTGTTAATGGAAAAGAACCTAAACTCTGTAAAATAATTTAACGAGATTTATTCTGAGCTGAATATGTGCAACCATAGCCTGGAGAGTCACACCCAAGAAGCTTGAGCGAGTGGTCTCATTGTGGTTGTTCATAGTTTGGGACTATGCATTTTAAGGAGACAGGAATTACACATGAAGTCATCAATCAGTACATGGAAGGCATACATTGGTTTGGTCCCCAAAGGCAGGACATCTTGAAGTGGGGCATTACAGGTTATAGGTGAGTTTAAAGATTCCTTGATTTGTAATTGGTTAAAGAAATGAAGCTTTGTCTAAAGGCTTGGAATGTTTTAAGAGACATGCCACCAGACATATACCAGACTCAAATGATCTGTTAAGTAAATTGATGAAGTGCAGGTGTGATTTAAGCTTTGTTTGAATAGCCTTAGGCCTGTTCATAAGTTACAAAGGATACACATATCTCCAAGAGGGGGTAGGCATGAGAATGCATGTCTGACCTCCCCTCTTTTGACCAGCAACTCAGCTTTAAGATATTTCTGGGCCGTTTGGCCAAGAGAGGGGGTCCATTCAGTCATCTGGGGGGCTTAAGATTTTATATTAGTTCACAATTTCAAAATAACTTATATAACTAACCTTCTTTCTTTTGCCTTTAAAAGCTCTTGCCTTCTTTTGCCTTCTTGAGTACACCTATGATCCCTCATGCTTTGCTGTGGGATGTGCATTCCTCGATTGCAATCTATCATTTACACCCAAATAAAATTCTTTTTTTTTAGAGTCACTTTCTGTTGTTATTTTGGATTGACAATATTTGGATTGATTAATATGTATGTATGTAAGGGATGAGAAAGACACAGGTGTTTTACAAAAGCCCTAACCAAACAAAAGAAAACCCCTAAACTGGAACATACTGTAAGTCTAATAGATCTTTTTTTTTTTTTATTTAGTGGTAACTATGTACATTAATGCACTTCTGGGGTACAGTGTGGGGTTTTCACATGCAATCTGAAACACTAAGTCTAATAGATCTTTTACTGAAAAATTCTCTCTCATGAAAATGTGAATGTTATTAAATTGAGATGAACTGAACAGATCACCAAATAAAGCAAAGAAGGCAGTGTTGGCCTAAGAAAAAAATTGAGGTAAGATTGCAAGAGATGTTCAAGGATCACAAAGGCACCACAGAAAGAAATGCTTACTTATTATGATGGAAAAAGAAAGAACCACTGAACAAATGTGTGGGTGAAGCACTTTTACCAACAATTTAGAAGGTGTTTGCCCTGTGAAATTGCCATTGGAGGTGGAATTGGGCTCTGCATAGGTCTAGGAACCCATTTTGCATGAATATACCTTAACATTTAAACAACTTTACAAGAGAATTTATTTCCAATTATTCATGTAGGAAAAGGAAGGAGAACAGGAGGGCTGATGATTCTAATCAAGATCCCTCAATTTGAGTTACTATAGATCAGTGGCTCTGAATAGAGAATGATTTTGCTCCTCAGAGGATTTATGGCAATGTCTGGATGAATTTTGGGGTGTCACAATGGGGGGAATGAGTGCTACTGTCTTCTCGTAGGACGGGGATGCTGCTACCATTCTATAACACACAAGACTGCCCTCAACCACATAGCATAATTTGGCTCCAATATCCATAGTGCCAAGGCTAAGAAACCTTGTTTTGATAACCTATTTGAGGAACTGATTGTTTACTTATAGCTTAGGCTAATTTCTTTGGCACCCAACTACTTGTGCTTGGGAAAGAAATGAATTATGTTATTTCTTGTTATCCTTCAGATCTGTGGGAGAGCACGCTATCCCATAATAGGATTTTACTGTATTAAGCTTCCTTACAATTCATAAAGACTAACCAATTGATACCATGTGCCTGTGTGTTTTGGGAGGGTGGTGGAGTAAATCAGAAATGTATTCAGAAGCAATTTGAGGTTTCAAAATTTATTTTGGAAAAGTCATAGCTTGGATGATAAATTTATTAATAGTTTTGGTTTGAATATCTTAACATTTCCTATGGCTCATGAGTAATTGGGATAAAAGTACTATAGAAGTCTGAAATTAATTAAAAAGTTAATAAATTGTATTTATTGAATTATATAGTCTTTGGTTTTCATCTTCTTTTGTCTAAAAAGGATATAATTTTTTACTAGGATGTCTATATATATATAATATATATATATTTTGGTAGCATGTTCTTAACTTCATTTCTTTGATGGACAATTTTAACCTCAAAAATATGAAAGGGTTTTTCTACCCCAACTAAAACTAGGGCATTTGTAACCTATATTTTCAGAGGCTTCAGTGAAATATAAACTCCATTCAGCTGTTGGAGCAATGTGGAAATGAATTGATCACAGTCTGAAAATCAAGGTAGACTGACACAATCTCCAGCTGAGATGTATAGTTGTTTTTTTTTTTTTTTGTATTTTACTTGTTCATTATGTTCTCTCCATCAGAAAGAAAGGACTTTTGTCTGTTGTTTGTATTTCCTGGTGCCTACAATTGTGCCTCTGTACAACAGGCTTTCAATAAATATTTTCATTGTAGACTAGACGGGTATAAGTTAAATCTTTGGGGCTTCTACATAAATCTAGTTTGGGAAAGGGAGTACTAGAGAGATATGTCACTCCCGGCAACTTCCCTATTTTAATTCTTCAGTGATGAAAGTGGGGAGGAGCTGGATTTGGCTGGAATCCCAACCTCCAGGCCTGGTTGGGGGTCACCCGTATCTCTAGCCCAGGAGGGAATTTACTGTTCTTGGTTTGAAGGCACTTAGAGAAGGACAGGGAAGGAGGCAGGAGGGCTGAACCCCCTTCCCTCCATCTCTGCCGGGTCCCAGGTTCCTTTTGGGCCTCTGTCTCAGAGACCTGGCCCGGAGCCTTCAAAGGCCAGGAGCCCAGCTGGGGTAGCGCATCCGTTTTAAAGCCACAGAGCTGGAGTGCCACGTCTGGCAGAAGTGTCTGACATGGTTGTTGGCTACGGAGGCCCGGGGCCGTCCTGGGCTCAGATCTTGGCTGCTGGCCCCTGAAGCAGCTGCTACTGCAGCAGGGCCAAGGTGTCCCGTTTCTGGATGGAGTACACCTGCTTCCTGAGCTCTGCGGTTCCAGATCATTGGGACAATCTCCGCCTTCTGCTCTTTCTCCAGACGGCGTTTCAGTTTCTCAGAGCGGCGCCATTTTTTCTCCTGCTGGCGTCTCTCCTTCTCCAAGGGCCAAAGTCCATGGCCAGCTCCCTCTTGCACGGTTCCTTCACCCCCCTCTGCCAGGGTGTGCGCAGGGGCTGGCCCTGAACTGTCTGGAGACCATTCCTTAGAACGGTGCTTCCACACCTCCCCCCACCCCCCCATTTCGGCTTGCCCTTGGGGGACAGGAAGTTCTCCTCCTCTTTCAGCTTCTTGGACTCGGGTCCTGGGCTGAGAAGCTTCTCTCTGTTTCTGCCCGAGGCCGCTGTCACGGTCTCCCGTGGGAAGTGGTTTGCTGGGCTCGTGCTGACCCCAGGGGCCTCCTGGGGCCTCGGCTGTCAGCTCCTGTGGCCACCGCGAGGCTTCGGACCAGCTATTGCTGACAGGGGAAGGTCTGGTGACATTTGGCCCCCAGCGCTGATTTGGGGACCCTCCGACCTTTGGGGTCGGTCCCTCCTTACTCCGGGCCTACTCGGAGGCCAGGTCCCCCAAGCCCGGAGAGAACTTTATTGACTCCTCACTTGGCGTTGGTCGATGTGGTGACCCGGGACTCGACTCCGCTGTGTCTGAGGTGACTCCAGGCCTGGATCCTGCTGACGCTGAGGGGACCCTGGGCCCCGCTTTGGCTCCCTTTGAGGGGACCCCAAGCCTGCACCCTGATGCAGACTGTGTGATTCGGGCTTGTCTCCAGCTGACGCTGCAGGGACCCCAGGCCAGCTTGCCGCCCACTCTTAGGTGACTCCGGTTTCTTTTATTCTGGTTCGACTTGAACTCCACCAGAGGGTGTCCGGCCCGCGGATCTGTGGTGAGGCTCTCCTGGGAGTCGGGCTCGTGTGGGACTCGGGCTGTGGGCCTTCCAGCTGTCCCCTGTGCCGTGGTGGAGTGTCCCTGGCCCGGCCAGAAAGTTCCCAAACCTCAGCCTCCAAGTAATGTATGTGATTCAACTATTCCACTGGGGTTAAGAGCTTGCAAATAATGTAGTCTCTCTCCCTGGCTGCAGAGCGAGTTTACCAATGCTCCACTTCCTTTTCTGGAGGCTTCTCAGAAATGTAAATGCACAGAGAGGGGAAATGTAATTAATGTGCTCCCTTGGTGAGAGTGAGGGAAAAGTTCAGCAGTAAATAACTCACTGAGTTCATTGTAAATTCTTAAAACCTCCTTTCCATCATCATATTCTTTTAAATGCAAACTCAAAGAACAAAAAAAGCTCATCTTAGGCTTGTCTTTCCTGACAGCAGTGTGGGAGGATTAATAAATGTTATGAGATTTTCTGAAGAATAAAGGCACTTTTCAGAGTGAATAAAAGTAGTTTTAATAGATACAAATACCATTTTCCTCAACATCAGTTTTGAATTTTCCCTAAGGTAAGTAGACAGGTAACAGATATAGCCAGGGTTACCAGTTGTTTTATTCTAGAACATCCCAACATGAATGCTGTCCAAGGACTCTGTTTTTAGTATTGACTAACATTGTACGTTTTCTCCATTTCTATGCTCCCTATCTTTCCTTTCTGATATTTTTTGCTAATGGAGTTGATGCCTGAGAAGTGAAGTTGGGACAGCTTTCTCCAAAATACCACATGTATTCTATATATAGATTTTTGAGGTGTGTAGCACAGAGTTTTATAAAACTCAGATCCTCCTCCCTGCCTCCATCTTCTTCTTCATTCGGTGTCATTAAAACCCACCTGTTACTCTCCTTGGCTATATAAAACATTTGCTCGCTTGCTTTGGGATGCAGCTGCAGCTAATAAGTAAATGTCTCTATTTCTTCTAGGTCAGTGGTTCTCAACCTTCCTAATGCCACGGCCCTTTAATATAGTTCCTGTGGGTCATGACCCACAGGTTGAGAACCGCTGCTAGGTTTATTTACTATAACACCCCATTCAAACTTCTCCATATACCCTCCCAGGACATTTTCAAACATGGACCTCATTTACTTGGGGAACATTTTCACATTATGTAAAGCTCAATGAGAAGATCTGCTAGAGAATAATTAAGGTTGGTCTCCGGGATGAAAGCCTCAGCTAATACCTCCCTGAGGCTCCAAGGCACCTTATACTATTGCTTATTTTCTTCTTCCTTAATCTTTCTAGAAATTGATACTTTTGGCTTCATTAACCTTATTCTCACTCAGGAGAAAGTTGAATTGGATGAAGCTAGGAAAGCTGCTAGGTTTACTGAATGATATTTCTTCCTTGTGTATAAGTAAAGCATTAGGTAAAACATCAAGGTAGCTAGAACCCATATGGTTAATTTAAATGTCATTTTTTTGAGATGTAATTGATTTTAATGGGACATAATTCACATACCATACAATATGCCCTTTTAAATTATATAATCCAGGTTTTTTTTTTTTTTTTTAGCATATGCACAAGTTGTGCCACTCCTACTGCTATGTAATTTTGGAACACTTTCATAGTCTGAGACTTATTTTCGACCTTAAAAAAGCTAGTTTTGCCTTTTTTGGAAGTTGGAAAAGGCAGAGAAACAGATTTTGCATAGATCTTCTAGAAGAAACTCAGCCCTGTTGACACATTGATGTTAGCCCTCTAAGACCAATTTCTGACCTGTGAGATAACATGTTTCTGTTGGGTTAAACCACTGAATTTATGGTAATTTGTTATAGTAGCCATAGAAAATGAGTACAGTTTGGGTAAGATGGCAGGCAGGAGAGCAAGGAAAGGAGAAATGGACAGAGGGGAGGAACAACCATTAAGTACTATTTGCATGTTCAGCCCTATTTGATGATGCTCAGACTGAGAACTGGCCTCATTTCACTTGATCCTGTTGGTTTCTGAGGAGTTGACAGCAGAGGCATTTTCTTTCCTTAAATATGTGTGAGATCATTTGATGTGTTTTCCTGGTTAGAGTTCAGGAATCCCACTTATGGTGATGTAAATGGCCTGGAACTTTGACTGGTTTGAGAACTTTCTGGGTCTCTCAAGAAATTGTTGGGAAGTGGGGCTTGTTAATCAGGGAGAGCAAAGAGCTGTACACCTCCATTTCCACCTACTGACTCCACTTCAGGGGAAGCTAATTGCATAAGAGAAGCCCCTGACATCAAGAGGGAGTCAGGTAATTAACTTGATTATGGTGCTATGACTCAGATTTGCTTATCAGTTGTTTAAACTTTAAAGTCTGACAAGTTTTAAAAGTAGAGGGAACCTGAATGGTAATGTAATGTGCTTTTCATTTCTTTTTGAGAAAAATCTAAAACATGTACCTCGTGTTCTGTAAATTCAGGTGTTAGGTTTTTTTTTTTTTTTCCCTAAAAACAAAACAAAAAAGAAAAGAAATGAATTATGAGATTAATTCTTCATCTTTGCTTTCTAAAATATATTAAGTATTTAGTCATGTTTCATGATATTTTATTTGTCAGAATTTTGACAATTGGAAATGTAATAGAAAATATAAGAAAGTTGAGGGTTCTGGGAAGATGTTGGAATAGGAAGCACCAGAAATCTGTTGTTCCACCTAGATAACAATTGCAATGGCAGAATCATCTGTTGTGATTCTTTGTGAACTTCCTCAGGGAAGGCTAAGACAATAAATTGCAGTTAATTTGGGCCAATTTTGGCTCTTACTACAGTAGGTACAACTAATCCCTCTCCCCTTAGCTACATGTAAAGGCAGCCATGCACGTGCTCCTGATGCGCAACTTGTAAGAGCCAGGATGTGAAAAAATGATCTGTGCTCAAAATTTTGGGGATCTGTGCTTTGATTGCTGATTACTGCTTCTTATTGTGGGGGTACAGACACAGAGTCAGGCAGATATTGTTGTACCCTCCATTTTTTAAAGCCTCTTCTTCTTTGGTTAAAGTGACTTTCAGGAAATTTAGAGGGCTTGTGCCCCTTCCCCATCTTCATTTTTCTCTTTTTCTCCTATTGAGAGTGAGATATTAAAGACTAGAACAGTCAAAAGCAATTGCATATTCAATGATAGCACGTGTGCAGAGACATGTGTAGGCTCAGAAGAGACTTGAGAAGACCTTAAGTTTTACACCTCATTGAAGTTTATACCTCATATGTTTAATCCTTGGCACAGAGACAGCCTAAAACAACAACAACAAAAAAATCCCCATAAAAATGAGATAAGCCAGCAAACCCTGGGGAAAGGGTACAATATGATTTCCAGAGTTACCACGTTAGTATATCCAAACGTCCAGGTCTCAACAAAAAATCACATGGCATACAAAAACAAGACAAGTATGGTTCATTTAAAGGAGACAAATAAGTCAATAGAAAACTGACCATGAAAAAGACCTGATGGCAGATCTAATAGACAAAGACTTTAAAACATCTGTCCTAAAGATGCTCAAAGAACTAAAGGAAGATGTGGAGAAAATTAAGAAAATGATGCATGAAAAAAAACAGAAATAAAGAGAGAAAGTCAAAGAAACCCAAGATAAATCTTGGAGCTAAATATAAACTAATTGAAATGAAAAATTCATTAGATATCTACACCAAGACCACAATCAAACTTTTAAAAGCTAAAGAGATAGACCATTATAAAAGCTAGTATTATTGTAACAACAGTTTGTAACTCTGTCTTTTGTTTTCTACACAGTTTAAGAGACTAATATATTTTTAAAAAACAATTAGTTTAAAAACTTTTTATTGTAATTTTTTGTAATCTCACATTTTGTTTTCTTCACAATTTAACAGACTAATATATTTAAAAGAATTATAAGTTTATGTTTTGGGGCACACGGTGTGTAAAATTATAATTTAGTGACATCAATAGCTGAAAGAAGTAGAGATAGAGCTATGAAGGAGCCGAGGTTTTTTTTTTCCAGTTAAGCTGGTATAAATTCAAATTGGAGTTCTGTAACTCTAGAATGTTTAATGTAATCACCATGACAACTACAAAGAAAATAGCTATAGAATATATACAAGAGAAAGTAATTTAAACATTTTACTACAAAAAAACAACTAAACACGGAAGAACACAGTAATGTAGGAAATGAGTGACAAAAAGCTGTAAAGGATATGGAAAACAAACATTAAAATGACAGGAGTTAAGATCCTTCTTACTTGTATTTAAATGTAAGTGGATTAGACTGTCCAGTCAAAAGACAGAGATTAGCAGAATGGGTAAAAACACATGATCCAATTTATATATAAGAGACTCACTTTAGATCCAAAGACATAAGTATATTGAAAGTGAAAGGTGGAGAAAGTTATTTCATGCAAATACTAACCCAAAGAGAGCAGGGGTGGCTATGCTAATACATTTATCAGATAGAATTGAATTTATTTTTATTTATTTATATTTTATTTTTTTGAGACAGAGTCTCACTCTGTTGTCCTGGGTAGAGTGCTGTGGCATCACAGTTCACAGCAACCTTAAACTCTTGGGCTCAAGTGATCTGCTTACCTCAGCCTTCTGAGTAGCTGGGACTATAGGCATCCATAGTGCCCAGCTAGTTTTTCTATTTCTGGTAGAGATGGGGGTTTTGCTTTTTGCTGTACTTGAACTCCTGAGCTCAGGTGATCCATCTGCCTCAGCCTTCCAGATTACTAGGATTATAGGCATGAGCCACCATGCCCAGCCTCCCAAATTGACATTAAATCAAGAAAAGTTTCCAAGAGACAAAGGAAGACATTATATATTAATATAAGGTTTAGTACAACAAGAACATAAAACAGTTATAAAGTTTACACACTTAATAACCAGCCACCAAAATATGTGAAGCAAAAGCTATCAAAACTGATAGACAAATCTATAGTAACAGTTGGAGACTCAATATATAGAATAGCTAGACAGAAGTTAAGTAGGGAATAGAGGACTTAATGCAATTAACAACATCTGATAGACATGTAGAATAATCTCTTCAATGACAACATAGATCATATATGAGATCTCACAATTAAATTTGTGTTCGTAATAGTTTTTGTGTGTCATGGTGAGAATGTTAGAACTTGAATTAGAGCAATGAACAAACACTTGTAAATCTCTTATTAAAGTTGGCAAGAGGGGAAGTGAAGTCAGGGAATGTTAGTCCAACTTTATGGGGATAATTCCATGAAGAAAATGGCAGTGTACAAAAGGATTACAGGTTTTTCTGAGAGGAGAGAAAGTGTCACAGATGAAGAGAAGTCTCAAGGCAGCCAGTAACAAATGAGCAGAACTGACAGAAACATTGCAAAAATTTGTCAAATTGTGCATCAGAATAATTGAATCGTTGGCTGACTGTGAGAAACATAGCAGATCACATAAATAATAGAGAAACAGGAAAATCTTAACTGAAAATCTTGGCTAACAACTCATGGCTCTTGTATCATAACTATGAACCAGCTCACATGGCACTGTGAGGGAGTTTTTAACCAATAAACAAATATTGGAATGCCCTTCCTACTCACCTGGTCTGGCTCTCAATGACTTTTTTCTTTATCCAAAGATGAAGGAAATATTAAAAGGACATTTTGATGATATTCAACCTCAAGGATAATATGATGGGAGCTTTGATGGCCATTCCAGAAAAAGAGTTCCAAAAGTGCTTTGAAGGCTAGACTAGGCACTAGCATCAGTGTATAGCTTCCCAAGGGAAGTACTTTGAAGGTGATCATGGTGATATTCAGTAACAAGGAATGTAACGTATTTTTTTTAGGACAAGTTTGTGAACCTAATTGTTAGGCCTCATATACAGGATGTCCATAAAGTTCATGTGTAATCTATAATGTAATTCAGGGGTCCTCAAACTTTTTAAACAGGGGCCCAGTTAACTGTCCCTAAGACTGTTGGAGGCCAGACTGTGGGCCCCCAAATGAGTCAGCTGCTAAGCAGGATGGGCAACGGCAGCAAAAACACCTGGCAGGCTAGATAAATGTCCTAGATGGGCTGCATGTGGCCTGTGGGCCGTAGTTTGAGGATGCCTGATGTAATTCTCTTTTAAATTGTGCATGAACTTTATGGACACCCTGTATATTAGACCACAGAGTAAGAAAATTTTGGAAACCTTGTGGTCCAAATGTAAAATGATAGAGCCACTGTAGTGACAGTTTGTGGGTTCCTCAAAAAATTGAAAATAAAACATGGCCAGCATGGTGGCTTATGTCTACCAGTTCTTTGGGAGGTCTAGGAGGGAGAATTGCTTGAGGCCAGTTGTTAGAGAATAGCTTACGTAATAATGTGAGACCTTGTCTCTGTAAAAAATAAAATAGTCGGCTCGACACCTGTAGCTCAGCAGCTAGGGCACCAGCCACATAACACCAGAGCTGGCAGGTTCAAATCCAGCCTGGGCCTGCCAAACAACAATGACAACTACAACCAAAAATAGCTGGGCATTGTGGCAGGCGCCTGTAGTCCCAGCTACTTGGGAGGCTGAGGCAAGAGAATTGCTTAAGCCCTAAAGTTGGAGGTTGCTGTGAGCTGTGATGCCATAGCACTCTACCAAGGGCAACAAAGTGAGACTCTGACTCAAAAAAAAAAAAAATTCAGATGTGGTGGCATGTGCCTGTGGTTCTAGCTACTCAGGAGGCTGAGGTCGGAGGATTGGTTGAACCTAAGAGTTTGAGTGCTAAAAAGGAGGCAGTGACCTAACTGGGGGCAGGGGAGAAGGAAAGAAACTCAATAAATAAATTATAAACAATCTCTAAGCAAATGTATCCCCCAAGCCCTAAACTAGCCAGACAGAGAAGACTGGAACACATAACTAATAATTTAGTGCAAATACATAAATGTACATTCATAAGAAGCAACAGCAAATAGTAGATGATGACTTTCCCAAATGGACAAAGCAAGGAACCAGTGACTGACACTAACAAGATGGTGATTTGAGAACCATTTGACCTAGAATTCAAAATAGTACTTTTAAGAAACAAAAAAATCAATTCAGAAATTTATCAGAGAAATTTAATGAAGTGATTGAAATAATAAAAGAAATTAAAAGAAACTCGGAACTGAGAAATACACTTGCCAGATTGAAAAATTATTAGAGGGTCTTAATAGCAGGGTGGATCAAGCAGAGGGAAGAATTAGTTAACTCAAAGATAGGCTATTTGAAAAACACAGAGGATTACAAAATAAAAGAATGAGAAGGAATGAAGAATGTCTACAAGACATAGATAATTGCCTCGCAAGACTAAATCTAAGAATTAGTGATGTTCAAGAGAGGGTTGAACAAGAACTCTGGGTAGAAAGTGTATTCAAAGAAATAATAACAAAGGAAATGACATATGTTGAAGAGATATCTGCACTCCTTATGTTGATTGCAGCTCTATTCACAACAGACAATGTGCAAAACCAACTTAAGTGTCTGTCAGTGGATGAAGCAATAAAGAAAATGTGATATAATCACACAAAAAAATACTATTCAGCCATAGGAAATAAGAGAATCCTGTTATTTTTGACAACATGCCTGAACTTGGAGGACATTTTATTAGGTGGAATAAGCCAGGCATAGAAAGACACATAACACATGCTTTCACTTATTTGTGGAATTTAAGAAGTTGAACTCATAGAAGTAAAGAGCAGAAGAATGGTGGTTAGCAAAGGCTGGGCTACTTAGAAGGGAAAAGAAGATGTGGTAGGAATATATAATTATAGTTAGGAGGAATAAATTCAAGAGATCTGTTATACAGCATGGTGACTATAGTTTGATGATATTTATTGTGTTCCTAAAAATGCAAAGGTGGTGAATGTTAAGTGTTCTGACAACAAAAATGATAACTATGTGGTATATATTATGGTTTCGGTATCAGGGCCAGTCCTTTCCTGGTTTTAGTACCAGTTGCTTCATAGAAGGAATTGGGAAGAGTTCCTTCCATCTCAATATTTTGGAATAGGTTCTGTGATATAGGTATGAGCTCTTCTTTGAAGGTTTGGTAGAATTCTGTTGTGAAATTGTCTTGTCCAGGACTTTTTTTGTTGGAAATTTTTTTATTGTTGCAGTTTTGGGTTTTTGATATTGGTTTAAGAGTTCTGTTTCTGCCTGGTTGAGTCTAGGGAGATAGTGTGATTCCAGCAATTGGTCCATTTCCTATATGTTTTCAAATTTCTGGGCATAGAGTTTTTTTATAGTATTTGGTTATGATCTTTTGTATCTCTGTGGTATGTGTGTCATTACAAAAGTTTTCAGATACACAAAAATCAAGAAATGTAAAATCTGCATGGATGGAAACAAAGGAAGCCCTCCCAGCCACACTGATAAACTGAGCAAGTTGAAACTTGTACAGCTGAATCAGAAAGGACATTGTTACTTGTGTTTCTTGGAAGTGATCTTATCAGAGATCTTAATTTTTAGTTAATCTGGTCAAAAGTTTATAATTTTATTTATCTTGCTAATCATCTCTAATTATTAGAGAAATGCAAATCAAAACCACTTTGAGATATCACCTAGCCCCAGTGAGAATGGCTCACATTACAAGGTTCAAAAGCAACAGGTGCTGTGTGGGTGCAGAGACAAGGAAACACTTCAGCATTGTGGGACTGCAAACTAGTACAGCCTTTATGGAAAGAAGTATGGAGAGTCCTCAGAGAACTAAAAGTATACCTTTCATTTGATCCTGCAATCCCATTAGTAAGTATCTACCCAAAAGGAAAAAAAAATCATTTTATCATAAGGACATATGCACTGAAATGTTTATAGCGGCCCAATTTACAATCACAAAGATGTGGAAGCAACCCAAGAGGACTTCAACACATGAATGGATTAATAAACTGTGGTGTATGTATATCCTGGAATATTATTCAGCTATAAAAGAGATGGAGATTTTGTATCCTTTGTTACCACTTGGATGGATTTGGAGAACACTCTCCTAAGTATCAGAAGAATGGTAAAACAAACATTATGTGTACTCAATGCTAATTTGAAACTTGTAGGTTAATAACAACATGCTCATGTGAGAGGAAAACTAAATTAAATCCAGCAATGGGGGGAAGGGAGTCAGTGGGTTCCTACCCAGAGGGAATGATGTGGGAGTGTATGGCACACTTCCTAGGTGAAGGACACAACTACAACTTAGACTTTACCCTACAGATGGAAACAATGTAAACTGGTTGTATGTACCTCATATTAATTGGAAATAAAAAATAAAGAGCAAATGATCTGAAAAAAGACAACTATGTGAAGTAAAACATTTATTAATTAGTTACATTTAAGTATTCCACAAGGTGCATTTACATTAAAAAATCATTACAATAAATGCATTTAAATAAAGTGAAAAGGGATGAATTTCAGAAAGGCTCAGGGATGGTAGAGTGTGCCAGAGAGAGGAGGGAGGAAGAACAAAATCTGACTGTATCCTGCCAGATTTAAAAATGTTTTAGTTAATGTTTCAGTCATATATGCATAGCTAGTCTTTTCCTCACTTAATAATGGCACTATCTATCCTTCTATGTGACTTTAGTTCTTCCTAGCCTGGGAGTATCCCAGGACATATCCATTCAAATATGTGGTTTTCTAGAGAGAGGGTGAGAAAAAGAACTCTACTGACCGAGAGCTATTACTGCTTATGATTAAACTCTGGCCTGTACCTCTTCACTTTCCTTACAACCCTTTCTCTTTACCATGTCCTAGATACCATCTATACATTATTTCACTTGTCATCTGAGTAAACCCAAAGGCTCCATGTTGCTCAGTATCAGCATGCTGCCATATTCAAAGAAAGAGTTGGTCAATCATGTCCATACTTCTTTCCATAAAGGCTGTAGATAATTACAATTAATTCAAACCTCTACTTATGTAGAGGAATTTAATTTTCCTTCAGGAGGAAAATTAAAGGATATCCAATTCAAAAAACTCACAGGACCACTTTCTAAAATAGCCACTTTCCTGTTCTTCTCACTCTCTAGATTTCTAACACCACCACAGATACTTCCGTGAATTAGGAATCCCTGTCAGACTCCTTAGTTTCCTGCTCTCACTGATTACTTATTTCTGCAAAATGGGGTTCAGGTCAAGGGAAGGGACATGCCACAAGTTCCTTAGTAGGATGGGTATGAAAGTTTATTGGTTTTGATTACAGTGTCCTTGAACTTTTAATGCTTTATTGCAAATAATTATTTATGTTTGTCTCCATCCTAGATCGTCAGTCTCTCATAGTCCACTAATGTGTGGGAATCAGGCTGGAATTATACTATTGCTTAGAGGGTTATAACTTTTTCAGTCTTTGCCAAAGCCTAGAATAAGTGACCATAAAAATCTGGATGTAGAGACAGTAAAATCTGAAAGTGTTGGGACAGCCACTCTACTCATTTCTAATTTTAAGTTGTAGAAGGAATGAACATATGCACTTTCATCATTTAGACTGTGATATAATGTTCTAATCTCCATTAATTGTAATATAGGTCTTTTTTTCATTTTTTTAATTAAATGATAACTATGTACATTAATGCAATTCTGGGGTACAGTGTGGTGTTTTCATATGCAATTTGAAATATTTTTATCAAACTGGTTAACATAGCCTTCATGTCATTTTCTTAGTTATTGTGTTAAGACAATCATATTCTACTCTTAGAAAGATTCACTTGTACCCTTGTAAGATAAACCATAGAAATGATCCCTCCAATCACCCTCCCTCCACCC
>CAUYQV010128479.1:0-12467 GCA_963574575.1 Galagoides demidoff | reverse complement strand
GCATCACAGCTCATAGCAACCTCCAACTCCTGGGCTCAAGCGAGTCTCCTGCCTCCGCCTCCCAAGTAGCTGGGACCACAGGCGCCCGCCACAACGCCCGGCCATTTTTTGGTTGCAGCCATCACTGTTGTTTGGTGGGCCTGGGCTAGGGATTCGAACCCACCACCTTAGGTGTACATGGCTGGCGCCTTAGCCCATTGAGCCACAGGCGCCGAGCCCCCAAATTTTTAAAGATCAGCAGTTGAATTATTTTCAAAAGAAGTTCAAAGCACAGTAAGTATATTCCTTTTTTTTTTTTTTTTTTTTTTGGCCAGGGCTGGGTTTGAACCCACCACCTCTGGCATATGGGGCCAGCGCCCTACCCTTTTGAGCCACAGGCACTGCCCCTTCTTTTTTTTTTTTTTTTTAACTCTTTTTTTTGATCAACAAAATTTAAGTGTGCCGTGGAAGTTTAACTGTAGGTTAAGTGTGCCCTGAGATTAAAAAATTTGATAAACATTGACTAAAGTCTAAAGAAGTAGTATGAACCACTATCTACTTCTATTCCTCATCTAAGAATTATGAATTTTATTTCCATTTTGTTGATACACAATTTTAGATTTATAAATTTTTGCAGAGATAAAATGATCATCTTTTGAAGACATAAATATAGACTTTAATGTAACTGATCAGTGAAGAAATTAAAAATTTCTACTCCAGCTAAACTTGACAAAAAGTGTGTTTGGCAAAGCCTGTGGTAGGCCGAGGCGGGTGGATTGCTTGATCATGAGTTCGAGACCAGCCTGAGCAAGACTGAGACCCTCATCTCTACTAAAAATGAAAAACTGAGGCAAGAGGATCACTTGAGCCTCAGAGTTTGAGGTTGCTGTGAGCTATCACACCACAGCCTGGTCTTGAACGCCTGTTCTCAAGCTCCCCAAATGCTGAGATTACAAGCAGGAGACACTGTGTCCAACCCAATAAGAATTTTGAAAAACAGGAGATAAGCCAAATTTCTACTCCCAAATTTAAGAAAATTAAGTTCTAGTGTAGAGCTATGAAATAGGCTAAATGCACATTATTTGTTAGTAAACTGAAAACAACTAAATTGTGAAACTGTTAGGATTTCCATTTTCACTGGTAAATTTACTATCAGTTTATTTAAAAAATGAATAAATTAATAAAGCAAAAGCTTTTGGAGTCTTAAGTTTTTGTTTTTGTTTTTTTGAGATAGAGCCTCAAGCTATTGCCCTGGGTAGAGCGCTGTGGCATCACAGCTCACAGCAACCTCAAACTCCTAGGCTTAAGTGATTCTCTTGCCTCAGCCTCCTAAGTAACTGGGAATACAGGTGCCCACCACAATGCCTGGCTATTTTTTTTGGTTGTAGTTGTCATTGTTTAGCAGGCCTGGGCCAGATTCGAACCTGCCAGCTCTGATGTATGTGGCTGGTGCCTTAGCTGCTTGAGTTAAGGTGCTGAGCCCTAAGTTGTTTTAATAGCTGTATTTAACTTAATTGGTAAGATTTGAAATGCCAATAATATTCAGAAACAAATGTAATACTGTCATTGTAATAATTCCTTAAAAACACAAAAAGGCACTGTATTTTTCTCTAAATGTTAGAAAGAACGTGAAAGTCAACTAAAAATAGAGTTTTTACTTAAAACCAGGTAATGATGATTCTATTGTTTCATTTCCTTGCAAGGCAACACATTTAATGTATGTAATTTTTTTGTTTATGCCGGGTCCTATTTAAGGAATAATGTGAGATACCTTTTAGGAATCTATTCAACATAGGAAAATAAAATAATTTAAGAATAGGTGAATATAAATGAGGCAATAATAAAATCATATGGAATTAGGAGTCAGTTTGTTTTCAAAATGCATCCCACCAGGCCTAATTCCCCGGTTAAAGTTGAGACAACATAAACTGCACTGAAAAGATAACAAGCCATTAGTCTCCTCAAATCACACATGTCCTTACGGGGAGAATTGCATCCGTTTGTTCCCCTGCAACACAGAATAAAACTGAAGAATTAGGAAGGAATACCCTGACTTGAGTCAGACTAGCAGTTCCAAAGCAGGTGATAGAAAGATTTCATGAGTCCACAACCAGGTAAGAAAATCACCTCAGTGTCCACCTTACACCTTGGTAGTGTGACCCAGCATTAGGCAATGCACAGAGAAGTCTAGGGAGAAGAGAACTTGTTATTTGCATCCACTTTTCACTTGCTCTACAGCTGTCATTCCCAACCACTGAGTGGTGCCAGTCCCAGCTGCACAGCAGGAGGTGAGCAACAGGAGCCCGTGAAACGTCATGGCTGCTCCCCACTACCTGCATCACAGCCTGAGCCCCGCCTCCTGTCAGATAAGCAGTGGTCTTAGATTTTATAGGAGCACGAAGCCTGCTGTAAACTGTGCGGGATGATCTGCAGGGGAGCTGCGATGCACTTGAATCATACCCCAAACCACCCCCCAAACCCACCCCCAGTCCATGGAAAAATTGTATTCCATGGAAACGGTCCTTGGTGCCCAAAATGTTGGGGACCACTGCTCTATGGGACTGCAACCAAAAAATGAAAACGACATCCATCCAAACTCTTCAGAGATGATGCCCAGTTGTGTCATTTTCAGAATAACACAGAGCTAACTATTAAACAAAAGGACAATGCCCTGGAAAAATAATGGTTTTCTTGCTCTTATGTTGATATGCGCACATGTTAGCACCTGACAAACATTGAATGAACGAACAGATGAAGTGCAATCTCCACCAGAGATTCATTTATGGTGCTGGAGCAAGATTCCGGGCCTCCGTCTGCTGCTCTTTTCAGTGCTTGATAGTACAGGTTGAGAATAGACCGAAATGGATTCACATGAAATCCTAGTTTCCCACATCTGTCCTCTTATAGAGGATAAAAAACCTGGTTTTATGCGGAGTCGAGCTGCCATTTGTAACAAATTTTTCAAAAGCCTGGCTGGTGCGCTCTCCAGACAAGCTGAGTATGTTAATAAACATTCATTCAATGCCTACTTTGTACCAAGTACTGGTGATAACAGGGCTAGAAATCATAGTTCTCTGTCCTCAGAGAAAAACACGAGAAGAGCTGAGGACAAAACGATGACTAAGAGCAGTGACCGGGGACAGGGAGCACCAAAAAAAAAAGACAGTGCATGTCTCAGTCCAGGAACAGATGTCATGTCGGGGCGGAGGGAGGGCAGCACAAGAAGGTAAGCAAACCAAATGACCAATCTCAAAACAATCATGGAATTTTCTCCCCGAAGCAACAATTAATCTTTGGGTATGTTGACTGGATGTAGGAATCACAGGTGTTCAAATAATGACCACAGACTGACAGATGCCCAGATGGTAAGTAAATAAATATATACTCAACCTCTTGAGGAGCTGCCCACACCATTACGTTAGCAAGAAAAGGGTCAGAGATGGTTCAGGCAAATCCTACCCTTGACCAACCACTTAAAGAGGCCACAGTGACTTTTGGAAAGATACAGAGAAAAAGGATGGAGTCACAGGTTTCATCTCAGGCATTGAGAATAGAAGTGAGTGGCCTGGCTCGGATCCAAAGAGAAAGGTTCTACTGTGGATAGAGCCAGTGCATGAGATCCTGGGGCATCTCAAAAGGAAACAGACTGCATTGGACATGCCTCTGTTTAGGATACTAGCAGGGCCTTTGCATTCACCCTGATCTGAACACCCGTGGCCAGCAGAATGCTGGAATGATGAGGATGGAGAAGTGATAGGAAAGGGGAACTGTTCTGCCTAGGAGAGAAGGCATCAGTGTGTACGTTTATTCATTCAGGACAAATGTAGCACATGCCAGGCACTCTATACGGCCCCCTTGGACTTTATATTCCGATGAGAGAAGCAACAAACATGTAAAAATAATTTCTGATTGTGATAAATGCAATGGGAAACCCAGAGAGTAATGTGAATGAGAGTCACGTAGTAAGTAAGAGGGCATGAAGGGGACTACTTTACACAGCCCGGCCAGAGACAGCCTCTCGGAGGAGCCAGTATGTAAAAAACAGTTGTGCAGTGAGCTGGGAAAAGAGAAGGTCAAGTTCTGAGGTGGGAAGACTTTGCCTGCAGGCTGCCGGGAGTGAGCGGGGTGTGCTGCCAGGTGAGGTGCAGGGGAGGTAGGAGGAAGCTGGATGGAGCAGGGCTGGGCTTTTGTTCCATAGGCACCTGTTTTTTTTTTTTTTTCTTGAAAGGCTATCAATTTCTAAAGCCCGAAGAGTTGATCTAATGGCCGATCACCATGCAATTCTCTTTCTTAAAGAACGATGATCTGGGAGCAAGGATGGAAAAGCAACGGGAACAGGCGAATCCCCTTGAAGTAAAGGTAAATTGGTACCGGCACTGTGGAGAGCGAATCCTGTTACCTGGTAAAGGGAAGGATGTGCCCGCCAACCACAGGGAGTCTCCATTCGTAAACAGTTACATCCTGGGGAAACTCACATGCACACAAACAGACAAAAACAAGCTTGTTCACCGCAGCATTGTTTGTAATAACAAAACAATAACATAAGGTCTATCAAGGGAATAGGTAAACACCCTGCATTCATACAGTGGAATTCCATAGGGCCCTGAAAATGAATGAACTATCAGAATTCATGCGAACAAGCAAGAGGGCAAAAGAATTCATTCAGTATTATTCTACTTATATAAAGTTTCATTCATGCAAATGATTCTGTCACTTAGGGTAGACATATCCGTGCAGGAAAAGTATAAAGAAACGCATGAGATTGCTTGATGGCAAGTTTGAGGCTGACCTTAACCCTGGGGGTTGTGACTATGTCCTAAGCAGGGTGGTAAATTCATGGGCTTTCATTAATTATCCTCACGTATTTTTAATATCTGAAAGTGTTCCCATTTTTAAGACTAGCTAGCCAGAACCAAGAAAGCAAACATAAAAAGGACATGGGAAGCCATTATTGGAGAGCGGCAGACAATCCTGGGCCTCAGCAGAGGCTTTAGCTGAATTCCTCCGAGTAGAGTAGGGAATCAGGGTGCCAAGGTTGGAATTTAGAAATGTCTTGTTTTCCTTATCCAAAGAACAGGTGAACTTTTCGTTAATGCAAAATATATTTTTCTGTTTGAGTTCTACCTAAAATGTAATTGTCCAGAGGTAGAGACCAGATTCAGAACATAACATGAACAGCCTGGACATTGTCTACTTGCATTTATTCAACTCATGGTTGTCTGGAATGGACACAGGTAATGTATCTCTACCCAATATGCGTTACATTTCCCGGTGTCCATACTCCCTGACTTCTTTCACTAACGCCTGGATCAGGCAGGGATGCTACACACTTCCACACGCTTCTAAGTTTTTGTTCTGTTTTTTTTTTTTTTTTTTTTTTTTGAGACAGAGCCTCAAGCTGTCCCCCTGGATAGAGTGCTATGGCATCACAGCTCACAGCAACCTCCAACTCCTGGGGTCAAGTGAGTCTCCTGCCTCAGCCTCCCAAGTAGCTGGGACCACAGGCGCCCACCACAACGCCTGGCTATTTTTTTTTTTTTTTTGGTTGCAGCTGTCATTGTTGTTTGTCCGGCCCAGGTTGTATTTGAACCCGCCACCCTAAGTGTATGTGGCTGGCGCCTTAGCCACTTCAGCCATAGGCGCTGAGTCTCTTAAGTTTTGATAATCCATTCCCTGCAGCATTTAACAGAGATGGGTAAACATGACCTAATTCCCAATTCTGCAAATTCAAATGATGTTTTGGGAAATCCTCTGTGACTGAAAGGTGATATCATGATTTTTCATCAATTCTATAAGAAAATAAGAGCCAGAGATAGGATAAAATAATCTTCCTCATACTCATTGTCTCCACAAAGACATTAAGACTGAAAGATGATTCTTAGGTCACACAGATAACCAGAAAGTGGAGTCAGAAAGTGTCAGAACCCCCCACACCTCATGTTCTGCCCTCTGTCCCTCACCAGGGAACTCCGTGCTGAGGGCCAAAGTCCAAGGGGTCTAAATAGTATATTATTCAGTCACAGATGGTCCCAGTGATCTGTTAACAAGCTGTGTGCCCTGGGGCAAGTTATTGAATTTCTATGAGCCCCAGTTCTCTTAGCTATAAACTAAAAAAGGTAAAATCAATTTCTCATGGTTGTAGTGTCGCAAACCTGGCTCCTATAATAAACTGCCATAAATGGGATGACTTAGTCAACAAACAGTTCTAACGGTTTTAGAGGCTAGAATTTGGAGACCAGGGTGCTAGTAGCACGGGCAGGTTCCAGTCAGGCCCCTTCCTGGGTTGCAGACGTCCGACTTCTCATTGTATCCGTACATGGTGGAAAGAGGCCGAGAGCCGTCTGTAGAGGTCCTTTCTATAAAGGCACCAGTCCCCTTCACAAAGGCTGCACCCTCATGACCTAATCACCTCTCAAAGGCCCCACCTCCAAATACCATCAAGCTGAGGGTCAGAATTTCAACATACACATTTGGAGAGGTACACAAACATTCAGACCGTAACACGCAGTGACCACTACAGAGAATATGTGTGCAGTGTTCGGATGCTGTAAGCAATGCTCACGATGGGACCTGCCGTAATTATTACAGAGACCCCCTCAAAGTCTATGCAAAGACCCCAGCCTGTGAGTGACAGTCCTAACAACACCAGGGAAGGAGCTCACCTTGTTTCTGAGGCTTAACAGAATTAGAAATAGATGATAAAGTTAGTTTAGATAATTAGAAGAGAGAATCGCTGGGAACTGAGAGCTGACATTGGAATATAATGAGTTAAATATTACTAGTAAAATAAGCTATATTAGGGTGGCACCCATAGCTCAGTAGTTAGGGCACTGGCCACATGCTCGGGGTTGGTGGGTTCAAATCTGGCCTGGGCCTGTGAAACAAACAAAAAAATAGCAGGGTGTTGTGGCGGGCACCTGTAGTCCCAGCTACTTGGGAGGCTGAGGCAAGAGAATAGCTTGAGCCCAAGAGTTTGAGATTGCTGGGAGCTGTGACGCCACAGAACACTAGCAAGGGCAACAAAGTGAGACTGTCTCAAAAAGAAAAAAAAAAAAGCTATACTAAAAAGTATTAACCATAGTCCAAGTGGCTTTGTGCCACACAAACATATTTGTTTCTCCTTCATGAAAGAGAACAGAGTGCCACACAAAACACACCCACACAATTCATGTAAGCACACTTAAGTTTTTATAGCATTTATTGTTTATCAATCTTAAAACATGAAATTATAGAGTATGTATCAATTCCCCCTTCATTAAATTCCCTCATTACGATAGCCTCAGTAAAACAAAGACAGGTAAATTAAATCATATTCCAGTTAGTGGCCCTCAGTCCCCCAGAAGGGAACAAAGCAATCCATCCAGATGAGTGGTCATCGAACTTCTCCCTTCCTATGCCCTGAAGAAAAAATATTGATGCATGCTCCCCCCTGCACATTTTTTCAGGTGACATCTATGATTCATTACAAATTTAAGCAGTTCTAAAAAACTATAATTTCCAATATTGTAAATCTTGACATTTTGAAAAAAAATTAGTTTCTAAAATAAATCCAGTGGAATCTGAACACAATAATGATACCCATTATCCACTAAAAACAATATGAGATAATTCTTGTTTAATTCAGAAACTTGCAACGTCCCTTTTTCTTCTTTTTCTCCTTTTGAGATGGGATCTGGCTGTACTGCCCAGGCTGGAGGGCAGTGGCATGATCGTAGCTCACTGCAGCCTCAAGTCCTGGGCTCAAAGGATCCTCTTGCCTGAGCCTTCCAAAGTGCTGGAACTACAGGCGTGAGCAAGCACACCTGGCTGGGTTTTCTTTTTCTTTTTGGACTTAATACTTTCATCCTACTTCCTCCAAAGACATTTATTGGACTATGCTATATTTCATACTTGAAGACCTAATGCAGGTCAACTCATATCGCTCGACTGCAAAACTACATACTTATATTTAAAATTGTACATCCTAGGACTTTAAGGCTCTAAAATTCCCCCCAAATTCCTTTGACTAACATCATCGTTATTAGGAGCACATAGTTGATCAAAACAACACAACACATTTTAATAAATTGAAAGTAAAACTTTAGTGGAAATTTATGATTCGGTCTCCTTAAATTTAGTTGAAAGCAAAGAACTGCCAACCACTTAACATGTAACATTGCCAATTCCTAGGGCCATTTGTTTTCTCAGTGCGGACCCCTAGGGGAGGCCTGGGAGCCGTGCACCTGGCACTGCCCCTCACCGAGATACCCTATAAGTAGGGCTCAGTCTTTCTTTATAAAACGGGGAGATGAGTGACTGAAGGAGTGACCTCTGCCTCCTTTACTGGCTCAATCTCTTGACAGTTCAAGTTCAGAGAAGACCAGAAACTGGGCCCATGGGAACTGACTCCTTGGAGAAGCCTTCACACTTAAGGGTCCTCAGACACCTGGTTTGAAGGTCACTAAATCAGACATCCTTGGAAGTGAAAGCTTCAGCGGAACATCTAAGGCGGAGCTGACACCCGAAATACAGTATATCCCATTACACAAGTGGAGCGCAAAGTGGAGGTTCTTTCTGGTCATATAGCAGATACCGTCACACACACACACAATTAGGAGGAAAATTTTTCCTCTACCAACTGAGGTCCTAGAGCTTGAGGCCTGTGTATTAATTGACGGCAGATTAATAGGAGAAAAATATATGAGGGGAGAACAGGACCGAGATGGAAGACAGGAGTGAGGCAGGAAGAGACGGAGAGAGAGAGACCCTACACAGCCAGGGGTGAAGATTTCTAATATATAATCAGCATCATAAAAAGGCCTTCAGTGGGAAAGTACAAAAGGTTCTGTGAGGCTGGTTTAAATAATTGTCTTGGAATGTTACAGTGTCCAAAGTCAGTCACTTGTCTGAAGCCTTCCTCAGAGCGGGGTAGGCAGTAAGTTATGCCAGCTGAATTCTTAGGGAGCTCTGTGTTAGTTGGATAAGGAGGTTCTGAAAAGATGGCTTTCTGCCCCTACTATAATTAAATATTCATAAAATATTCTAGAAATATTCATAAAATAATCTTTATGCCATTTTGTTCTTGATACTTCCTCTTTTCTCCCACTGAATTATTCCTAAGCAATTTCTAAATATCATATTCTATTCACAAATCAGTATCTGTATCCAAAAGAATGACCCTTTACAGAAATAACTATAATACCATTATCACATTTTAGTACCATCAGCACATACCCCTCAAACCCACTGCGGGGTAAACCACACTGCTAAGAGGGTGACCCTTGAACCAGCAGCATGAGCAGCTCCCAGAGCTGGTTAGAAATGCAGAATCTCAGACCCCAGAGTCTGCATATAACAAGTTCTCCAGAAGATTCATGTGCTCACTAGAAGTTTGAGGAGCATTGATCTTCCACTGGTGGTTCTCTACCCTGGCTGCACGTTAGGAGCCTTTCAAATATCCGTACCTGGGAAATTAAAATTCTGTCCAAATAGCTGATAAAATAATAACCCTATCTATCTAGAATGAGAGTCAAGTCCCACAAATGTTCCGTCTCACAAGACTGCCTCGACTTCAAACACCCATACTTCTGACTAATCAAACATATATCAGGAGTTCCCACAACCCTCTCCTCAAGTTTGATAATTTCCCAGAGTGGCTCAAGGAACTTAGGGAAACGCTTGGTATTTTTTTGTTTATTATAAAGGACACAACTCAGGAATAGCCAGATTGAGGCGATGCACAGGGTAAGGAATAAAGGCGTGTCCTTGCTCAGCAGCTCACGCAACTCTAATGCATACGTCTAGGGTCCTTTCTCTGCATAGTTCCCTCCTCTGTGATTGTCTGTCCTGCACCTTCTAGCACCTTCTTGAATTCTAATTTGCTTCCTCAACTCAGTGAGATAACTGTGCTGTTTGGGATCCCCCTTTGTACCTGAAGTCTAAAAAGTATTTCTGTTATGAACTGAACCGTGTTCTCCAAGATTTATACGTGGAACCCACAGTCTACCCTCCACCCTAATGAGACTGTATTTGGGATGGGGCCTTTAGAGAGGTAATTAAAACTAAATGGGGTCACAGGATGGGACTCTAATCTCGTATGAGTGATGTCCTTCTAAGAGAGAGACACCAGAGATGGCTCCCCCAGTCCCTCACCACATGTGCGCAGAGGAAAGGCCATGTGCTGAGAACACAGTGAAACGGTGGCTGGCCACCAGCCAGAGAGAAAGGCCTCCCCAGAACCAACCCTGGCAGCACCTTGATCTTGGACTTCTGGCCTCCACAACTGTGAGAAAATAAATTTCTGTTGGCTTAAATATTTGTCACTTCTCATTATTCCCCCAGAGAAAGACAAGTGCACCATGCTGTCGTGCCTGGGGTGGGAGGGAGGATTCCATACACTGCATATCAGCCACCTACATGTACTGCCCACGATCTCAGATTTCAGCAAGATTTCTTGGTCCTACCCTTGCTTGTACTGAATGAGAGCATGGAAATTCTCATTCAGTACAAGAGGGTAATCGGTTTAATTTCCATTATATAATTTTCCTTGAAATTAATAACAAAAATTAGTCCCCTTAGTGAATATTGGGGATCAGTGTCCTTCCTGAAATCAATACTCACAGGACATACTGTGTATTGTCCTTAGGGATTAAATCAAGATTGACTGGGCCACCAAGAGCAAGGATGACTTCTCAGGAAAACAAGAAAGGATAATCACATTAAACCAGTAGGCACTCTAATTGCAGTGAATTTCATATTCTCAATTAGCTAATGCACAGAAAATAGATTCCCAAAGAATTTAAATGATACCTAAAGGTTAAAACCTACATTATGAGACTTCAGATTTAAGAAGGATAATTCTAAGGCAGTATAGGTTTCTACATGACACTGAATCCTAAAGTAAAAGAAACTCAAGCAAAAGAAACGTGAGTGGCCACAAAAGCTAACACTAATTTTTTAAGTCTGATAAATTACTTAAAAATTACCTATCCAAGTTAAAAACGTCTGAAGAATGTGATGCTGTAAGAGCTCCAGAAAACGTTTTGGTTAGAGCCTCCAGCTGCCTCTTCATCCTCTTCTCTGTCCCAACATTTTTACTAGTTAGAATCATCTTTTAAAAGCCAGATATGGGGTTAGCACCTGTAGCTCAAGCGGCAAGATGCCAGCCACATACACCAGAGCTGGCCGGTTCTAATCCAGCCCAGGCCTGCCAAACAACAATGACAACTATACCCCAAAAAATAGCTGGGCATTGTGGCAGGCACCTGTAGTCCCAGCTACTTGGGAGGCTGAGGCAAGAGAATTGCTCAAGCCCAGGAGTTGGAGGTTCACAGCACTCTACCCAGTGCAACGGCTTGAGGCTCTGTCTCAAAAAAAAAAAAAAAAAAAAGAAGCCAGGTATGATCTTACGGCTCATGTGCTCAGAAATCCTCCTTGGCTATTACATTATCCACAGAGTGCACCCCAGTTCCTCCCCAAGTTGAGTGCCCACAACCACCTTGTCTAACCTACCTCTGCAGCCTGTTCCCAGCACAGTCTTCCCTCCACCCGCGCTCCAGACACACTATAGTCCAGCCCCTTCCCCTGCAGGACTCACCGCAAAGACCTTCTGTGCTGTCTCACCTTTCCAGGACTCTTCTTCCTCTGTAACAGCCTCATTCACTAAAAACTCGATCCACTACCCCCTCCTTCTGTCCTGCAGCCCTTGTTAGGCGACTTACCATGTTTTGCTGTATGACATTTTTATGTGGTTCTCTTCCACTGTGGCATAAGCTCCCTGAATGCAGGAACTATGGGACACGTCTTCACAACTGATATCTAGCACAGAGGAACTCCTCCCAAAACGATTTTAAGCTAAATGAAAATACTATTCTGGAGAAGGTGAAAAATTCCAGTAAGATTGACTTTCAGGTTGTGGATTTGCTTGTCCCAGCAGCAGATTCCAAAGTTCTTTTCCCCATCGAGTCAGGAAAAGTGGAAGCCCAGAGGACTAACAGGTTCTTTTCATTGCTGGAAGGCATCTTTGAACTCTACTGGTCTGGAACATTAATCACCTCTCATCATGCAACTAATTCATACAAATGCCTTGAATGGGAAAAATATAAGTCTTAACTAGTCTTTTTAAAAAGTCATATTTCAAAGCAGATGCCTATCACAGTTTCACATTGTCACACAAGTTCCAAGGAGACAGAAACCTCCCTAGAAAGTTTCCCTGTGAACCCTCTTCTTTCTGTCTCCACTTCTGTCCTCTGGGGTGGTCTACTACCAACTTCAAGATCCCTAAGTTTTTCTTCTCTGATCAAAAAAGAGAAAGAATCTATAAAAACCCTTTCCAATCCAATTTTTCTGTCACCTGCATACTCCCCAGCTCTTTTTTTTTTTTTTTTTTTTTTTGAGACAGAGCCTCAAGCTATCCCCCTGGGTAGAGTGCCATGGCATCACAGCTCATAGCAACCTCCAACTCCTGGGCTCAAGCGAGTCTCCTGCCTCTGCCTCCCAAGTAGCTGGGA
>CAUYQV010128478.1:0-14407 GCA_963574575.1 Galagoides demidoff | reverse complement strand
TACAGATATTCTCTATACCCTTTACCCGCTTCTTATGCAATAATAACATCTTGCACAGCTATTTTATCATGTCACTACCAGGATGTTGATATTGATAGTCAGGGCCCAGAAGAACGCCATCACTAGAATGATCCCTCTCGTGCCTTTTTATGGCCACAGATACCTCCCTTCTTCTCTACCCTCTCCCCCCCAAATGTCTTGTTTTTAATCTCTGGCAACCGCTGATCTATAAAATTTTTCATTTTAGGAATTGTATAAAAGGAGTCGGGTTATGTAATCTGTTGGGATTGCTTTTTTCCTCCCTATATAATTTCCTAGAGATTCATTTAAGTAGAGCATGTCAGTTGTTCATTCTTTTTTATTGCCTTTTGTATCTCATGGTATGGATTTCCCTTAGTTTGTTTAGCCATGTACCTATTGAAGAAATCTGGCTTGCTCCTGGTTTGGGGTTGTGATAAATTAATCAAATGAAATGGTCAAGATCAAAGTCAGTGGGGTAGGGTGGGGTGAGAGAGAATTAACTGTGTACAAATTATGCAGTATTCCATGATTATTTAGAAATAACACTTAATTGGACTCAGTTTCACTTAGAAAGTTGCTTAAAAGTGTAGCTATATTATACATAATAGTAAAACTCCCTATCTTGAAACAGAAAATGTATTTTATATAGCATATTCATTTCTGAAATACTATATAACTTTAAAAATCATGCCTTAGAATATTTAGGAAAAATATGGAAATTCTTAGTATATAATGTTAAGAGAACATTATCTTCAGTAATTAATACTCACTAGTTGCTGTAACAAACTACCCCCAAACATGTGGGGCTTCTCACAGCAAGAATTTATTCCTTGTCCGCACACTGGTCTGGTATAAGTTGGTAAGTCTCCCAAAAAGCTGTTCTTCAGTGCACTGGGTGAGGCTTCTGCCAGTGTACAGCTGCTCCAGACCCTACCTACATGGCTGTGGAGGTTACCACAGGTGGTGGAATTGGCCTGAGAATCATGGGAGGTATATTTAGAGGCTATGCTTGCAAGTGACTTATATCAATTTTTGTTTTGATGGCATCTAGGACATCAGGGGTAATACGACAACAGCTCTGATGTCCATTACAGAAAAAGTGGGTTTCACAATTGCTTTTATGGTGGACTAAGTGCTGTGTCTGCATGTAACTTCCCATGGGGAGTACTTCAAAGGGGACCAGAGTGATGTTCATCAGGGACATACTAGCACTTTTTCTAGGATGAATTTGCAAACTTAATTGCCAGATCTTGCATGGCAGTGGTTTTCAAAATGTCTGTTCTTGGACCATCAGCATTGCCTGGGAACCTGTAAAAATTCAGTGCTTGGAATCTTATCTAAGATGATCAACCATCCTTGTTGCCCTTGGCTGTCCTGGTTTTAGCACTGAAAATCCTGCATCTTGGGAAACCCCTCTGTCCTGGGAAAACTGGAACAATTGATCACTGTAGGCAGGCCTACAAGATCACAAACTGAGTGTGGAGTACAGCTATCCATGTTTTTGTATCCCTCCTGGTGATTCAGATGCATGCTATGTTTGAGAACATCAACCTGGGAAACTGTGAGGAGTTCAGTACTGCTAAGGGATGATGAGGGGTGAAGCTGAAGAGTAGGCAAAAGTTCTTATTATGTTTTGTCAAAAAATTTTCTTCTAGGGTTGATTCATATTAACTCATCAACTCAAGATTTTAATTGGCCAGAATATATTTTTGTCCTGGATCTTTGCATAAACAAAACCACTGCGACTAATGAAAATATTTTATCTATAAATAGAATTGTATTTTGGGCTGGGCATGGTGGTTCATGCCTGTAATCCTCACATTCTGGGAGGCTAAGGTGGATAGATTGCCTGAGCTCACAGGTTTGAGACCAATGTGAGCCAAAGCAAGACCTCGTCTTTAGAAAATAGCCAGGCACTGTGGCCGGTGCCTATACTCCCAGCTACTCGGGAGGCTGAGGCAAGAGAATAGTGTAAGCCCAGGAGTTTGAGGTTGCTGTGAGTGCCAACTCCATGGCACTTTACCAAGGGTGACAAAGTGAGACTGTCTCCAAAAAAATAAAATAAAAATAAAAATAAATAAAATTTTAAAAAAGAAATAAAATTGTATTTTAATGAAATCTAGTTCAGGTTGTAACCATTGTGACCTGAAAAGATAGGCTTGGAGCCCACTTAGACGCAATCAATTTATTATACTGTGCAGGGGACCCCTGCTCTGAGAGGCAGGTGGCTGAAGTGGGGGCAGGTTGTCTTTTATATATTTTTTTTGCATAGCTAAGCAAGCAGGCTAGTACAGAAGCAAAAAGTTAGGGTTAGCTGGGACGGGGCTACAGCTTGGGTGTAACAATGGTTACAGTTTAGGTAACAAGGGTAACACAGCTTAGGTAGGTTCCCACCATTGTTAGTCCATCTGGAACTTTGCTTTGTGTGTGTGTGTGTGTGTGTGTGTGTATGAAACTTGGGACTTTCTGTGCTGCTTTGTTCTGAAGCCTTTTATAGGAATGGACCCAAGGGAGGGAGGCAGGGGACTGGGCTAGGAGAGGGGAACCGGCTGGAAGCTTCCCTGTGAGGCGGGGAAACGGGCCGGGAGCTTCCCTGTGAGGCAGGGGAACAGGGGAGCTTCCCTGTGGGGCAGGGAACTGGCAGCGAGAGGGGAATGGGGTTGGGAGAGGGGAACCTGGTTGGGAGAGGGGATCAGGGTGGGTTAGGGGAAGGAGATTGGGATAGGGGAATGGGCTGGGAGAGAGGAACTGGGTTGAGAGAGGAGAACCAGTTGGGAGAGGGGAATGGGGCTGGGAGAGGAGAATGGGACTGGAGGAGAGGAAGGGGGCTGGAGGAGGGGAATGGGGCTGGGAGAGGGGAATGGGGCTGGAGGAGGGGAAGGGGGCTGGGAGAGGGGAATGGGGCTGGAGGAGGGGAAGGGGGCTGGGAAAGGGGAAGGGGGCTGGAGGAGGGGAACTGGGCTGGGAGAGGGGAACGGGCTGGGAGAGGGGAACAGGGCTGGAGGAGGGGAACTGGGCTGGGACTTTGCTTGTGGGGCAGGGGAACAGGCTGGGAGCTTGCCCGTGGGGCAGGGGAATGGGATGGGTGAGGGGAACGGGCTGGGGGCTTGCCCATGGGAAGGCGGAACAGGTCAAGGAGAGGGGAACAAGCTGGGAGGTTGCCCGTGGGGCAGTGGAATGGGCTGGGAGAGGGGAACAGGGCTGGGATAGAGGAATGGGCTGCAATAGGGGAATGGGTTGGGAGAGGGAAATGGGACTGGGAACTTTCTCCTGACAGTTGGATGCAAATTACTATGAAAGTAAATATTTAAAAAGAAATATTAAATAACTACCTTTAGTTCACTTTACCAGCTCAGTCTGGGTATTTGAACAGGATTTCTGAATGAAATAAAAAAATATATATTTTGTTCATTCAGACTTGGTTGAAATTTGAACTTCAGTAACTTTCTGGAAATGGAAAGTATTGCTAACTGACAATACTTTTGAAGATGTTAGATCCACGATTATGAATGCAGTTTGTGAAATCAAGAGCAACTACATGATAGTTATATTTTCAATTATTTAGAAAAGCATATCAAAATATATATCACAAAACATGAAGCCTTAAAATAAAGGTTTTCTTCTTTTGCATGTATAAGAAGTGTGTGTAACTATTCCCTACAGTTTACTTCTGTAATATTTTGCTTTATATATTTGAAGTATTAAAGCTTATATTGCTTGCATAAAGTCTTATTACATATATTTGGAAGTTAGATTCTGTTTCTAGAGACTTGAAACAATACTGGATTAGACATATTCACATCCCATTTTTCTTTTTAATTTGTGTGTAGGAAATGGCTGGTTTCTTGATGATGTTATGGTCAAGGATCCGACTACAAACCGCAAATATATCTTCTTTTGTCACAGGTTTGTAGATGTGCTTTTACACTGAACAAATTCATTTCATATTATTTCCAAGTTCGTGTATTTTTGATAATTGGATAGGTTATTTAGTTATTCCTAATTGATGATTTGTTGGGTAACTTTTAAGAACATTAATCATAAGGGCTACTGCTTCTATTGAAAAAGATACCTATATGTTTATCATAATTCCTGGTGACATAAATTTAGTATTTAATTAAGATAATTTTTAAAGATAGATTTTTTTTTTTTTTGAGACAGATCCTCAAGCTGTTGCCCTGGGTAGAGTGCTGTGGCATTATAGCTCATAGCAACCTCCAACTCCTAGCCCTAACCGATTCTCTTGCCTCAGCCTCCCAAGTATCTGGGACTACAGGCACCTGCCACAATACCTGGCCATTTTTTTTTGGTTGCAGTTGTCACTGTTGTTCGGCAGGCCTGAGCTGGATTCAAACCCGCCAGCTCAGCTTAGCCACTTGAGCCACAGGTGCTGAACCTAAAGATATTTTTAAAAATATGATTTCTCTCTACTCGTCAGTAAGGAGAATGAAAGTCTTTCATAGGAAAACATATTCCCTTTGGATTAGGTTCAAAATAATAAATGTATACCATATTTCATGTAGCTTTTTATCCAATGATGATATTGTTTATCTACTGGCAATAGGTCTGGATTTTTGAGTTATTTTTCTAGTCGTGATGACAGATTTGATTTTTCTTTCGACACTCTCCTACCTCTTTCCTCCTGGAACCTATAATAGCTATTTATGAAATTACTGACTGGAGTTTGGACTGTAACTGGTGGCCAAACAACAGGGTAAAATAATTGATTCAAAGAACATAAAACCTGTAACTTTGCCAGTTAGCAGGCTAACTGATAGAGTGGATTAGGGAAAAACATTTTATTCTATCAGATAGTGGCATAGTCATTTTAGAATTACCTTTCCCAAACTATACTCCTCTGCTTTTAACAATTGGAATCCTGGTCTTTTTCCATTCTTGTTATTCATTCTTTCTGACTTGGTTAGACAATTGCCAATGTTACGGTAAATATAAAGCCTAAAAATAATTGATCCACTTTTCTTTCTGCAGATGGCTAGATCAAGGGAAAGATGATAGTAAAATTGTCAGAGAGCTGTATGCCACGGATGACAGTGTCTTCTCTGCGAGTAAGTGTGTGTCTGCACACATTCTTTGGAAAATGGTGTTTTATGATGACTGAAGAAAGTATGTCACTGCTGAAATTAATCATCCTCTTTTTATCTTCTCAGGGGAGAAACTAGAACTTAAGAGAAAAGAAACAGTAAGATTTTGCTTTGGGCTTTCTTTAAGTACAGTGTTCAAATAGCTATTGGATGTGTTAAAACAGTGTATGGTGTATAGTAGTCTTAGTAGTTTCTCCTTTCTGTTTCTTCTCATACTGGTGTTGTTTTTGTCTTGTTTTCCTAGTGGACTGCAGAACGCTGGAAGTTCACAGAAGGAAATACCATTCAGTTCTATAACAGTCTGACGGGAGGGTTTGTCCGTCTGCATCCAGATGGCACTGTTGATGCTGTTGGAAAGAAGAAAGACAAATATGGTAAAATCATTGGACAAAGTGTGTGGTGCTGGGCAGGTCTCAGAGCTGAAGAAAGGAGATTCCTAGACACAGTTTAATTGATATTTTTGCTTCTTGTTCAGGTGGCCATTTTAATAATTCACTATCTGCATTAATACAAATGATCAGTAGATGACAGGCTTTACATCTGAGCAGTGTCATTATGCAGAACAATGTACTATAAAAAAATTTATGTTTGGTATTACTTAAATGAAGAATAAAATGTAGGCAATAAATATTAACTGTTTATAAAAAGCAACAGTATTTAAGGAATTAAGTCACTTCTACTGTCAAGTGCCTATTCTGTTCAAAACACCATGCAAAATAATTTGAGAGCCACAGAAATAGTTGAAATATCATCCTGAGTTCTAGAGATTGATAATCTAATGAAGACAACAAATACCCTGCAGGGTTCCAGTGACGGTGGTTTGTAGATAGTGTCACAGTAAAGGTACAAAGGAAAAGCTAAGCAAAGATGGGTTTGATGTTTAATATCTGCATGTCATAAAGTCATAGCAGGAAGAATAAACCAATGATGATGTCGGGTCTTTGACTGTGAACCCAAACCTCCAACTCTATTTGAAATTTTGACTTTCGGCTACTTACATTAAATTTGTCTTCTGTATCCATTAGTCTAACTTTGTTGTACTTTGTTAGAAACTGTGCTGTTCATCCTTTTGGATGTGCTAGAGATGCTAACGGACAACATTTTCTCCAAATGTAACTCTCTTTACTTCATATTTCAGTTCCTAGGGAGATATATCAGTTTTCTCTTTGATTAAAATATATGGCCATTCAAGAATACTTTCTACTAGCTTCTCTTTCCAGAATTATTCTTTGGACATTTCCTTTACCTATTGGTTTCCACTTGGGATTAGTTATCCACTTAGATGAATCAAAATGATCCTTCACATCCTATTCCCCAGGTTCCTTGTTGCCATTGTTCATGATCTTTTTTTATTAGTACAGTAGGTCGTATTTGCAAATATGGCCACAAAACATGTCTTATTATTAAATCAGAAGCTATAAGGATCTCAAGTTTACCCTATGTGTGGGAAACAGGAGACCACTGGTTCAGAGACCAGGACCATTTATTTTTCACAGCAAATGCAGCAGTCAAAGGAATATCTCATACTGGGTTTACTCCCTTAGGACATCTCAAGAGAGAGAAATGTCTTTAAGCTTTCCTGTGTTGGAATGTTTCCTTATAAAACATCTTGTAAATGCTTTTATTCAGACACAGTATACCAGGCAGGAACATGAAGCATGCAGGAAGCAGAACTGTCTTCCTCTACCCATCCCACAGGCTGCTCTATAAAGGGAGCTTGCTGTCCCCTCATCAAGTCTGATTTCCTCACTCCTTGCTAGGTTAGCTCTTTCTCCATGTTTTGAATAACTGAATCAACAGCTTAACTTCTAAGATCTTCATCTTCTACCTTCATTTCTTGAATTAATCTTTCTTGGAACCCAGCCCATGTGTAGTAAGGAAGCCCAGGTACAAACGCAGAGAGGTCCTAAAGGCAGACCTGGCACTGACAGCCCTGGCTGAGTACCCACCTGCAGCCAGCACCAGCATGTAAGCCTCTGTGCAGAGCAGAATAACTGAAAACAGAGAAAATGTTTACCCTACAGGGTTTCTAACATCTTAAGATGCCGAATGAGGAATTCTGAAAGAGGCAGATGTAGGGTTGTGTGAGGAATTTTCCTCAGTGTAACTGACATTTTTGCAACAGGAGGTCTCTTATATGTGATAATTACTTGCAGGATTATTTCCTGATGTTATGCTCAGCATCCCATAAATTCACACTCATGAGTCAGCGTTCATGCCTACAAAGTGTTGTGATGAACAGTGCTGACCTGTAGACATTTTTAAAGGAAAATATTTTAAGATCAAGTTTCTGAGATATTTTCACTCCACAGAACAGTGTTTTTTTGTTACCATAAGTCCATCTTTCTATTTAGTTATTAAGCTGGTTGTGAGTTTAGTTATTTCTATACTCATAGAGATAGAGTGTACATTTCTCTGAGTGCTGCTGACCCATGCTTTGGGAGTACTGGATCTAAAAGCAGACACATCTCCAGAAATTGTAAGAAATGTTTGTTTTAAGCTGTGAAGCATGGGAGTAATATCTTACACAGCGATAGATCACTAATAAGCCACTTCCTACAATGTTCTATAAGGTTATTGCCCACAATGATTTCCTACTCTGGGATAAGGAAGAGCTTTGCTGTTATGGCAAGGAATGAAGAGGGCAGCATTGCTGAAATGTCTCCTTGGAATCCTCATCTTTCTTGAGTTGCTGTTTTACGTCTACATTCTGCAGTGGTTCACTGGAAAGTTATGAATATTAGTGCAATTTTTCTATGGTATTACTACCGATCCCTTTTTAATGACTGATGCATTTTATAAAGTGTCTGTTGTAGAATACAGTGCAAAGATTAGAAAAATTTCTAATACAAAAGTAATGAACATACCATTTTCACGATAAAAACCCTCAACAAAGTAGGAGTATAAGGACATTTCTTCTACATGATAAAGGGCATTTATGAAAAACTCATAGCTAGGCTGGGCGTGGTGGCTCATGCCTGTAATTCTAGCACTTTGGGAGGCTGAAGTGTTGCTGAGATTAAACTGGATTAATCCACATACTATATTTGAGATTTTTTTGGGCAGTTTTTGGCCAGGGCTGGGTTTGAACCCACCACCTCTGGCATATGGGACCAGCACCCTACTCACTGAGCCACAGGTGCTGCCCTCGGAGGCTGAAGTGGATAGATTGTTTGAGCTCATAAGTTTGAGACCAGCCTGAGCAAGAGTGAGACCCTATCTCTAAAAAAGTAGCTAGGCATTATGATGAGCTCTGGTAGTCCCAGCTACTCAGGAGGCTGAAGCAAGAGAATCGCTTGAGTACAAGAGTTTGAGGTTGCTGTGAGCTATGATGCCACGACACTCTACTGAGGGAAACAAAGTGAGACTCTGTCCCAAACAAATAAAAAAAAAAAAAAGAAAATCCCATAGCTAGAAATATAGTCTGTGGTTAAAGGCTGAATGCTTTCCACTTATTAAGGCTCAGATGTGCTTTGACACACTGAACCAAGGAAACAACCTCGTGGTGTCTCTGAGCACTTCAACAAATTTTCAGAGAGTGAAGGGGGAAGCTTTCCTATTTTGTCCTTATACCCCTAAATCAAAAACAAGACAAGGGTGCTTGTTTTTGGCACTGCTATTGAAAACTTTTACTGGACATTCTAAGTAGAGCAGTTAGGCAAGAAAAAGAAATAAAAAGCATCCAGATTAAAAAGGAAGAAGTAAGACTATATTTATAGATGATCTCATACATAGAAAATTCTAAAGAATCCACACACAAAAAACTATACCTAACATAGTCATCAAGGTTATAGGTTATAAGATCAACACAAAAAACTTACTTATATTTTTATGTGGTAGCTAATTAATAAACTAAAAACAAATTTAAGAGAACAAGTCTGTTTATAATAATCTGTTTGTAATAGCATCAAATTCTTAGGAATAAATTCAACTTTTTTTTTTTTGCAGACAGAGTCTCACTTTGTCACTTTGGGTAGAGTGCTATGGTGTCATCATAGCTCACAGCAACCTCAAACTTTTGGGCTCAAGAGAACCTCTTGACTCAGCCTCCCAAGTAGCTGGGACTACAGGCACCTACCACAATGCCCACCTAGTTTTTCTAGTTTTGGTAGAGATGTTGTTTCTGGCTGGTCTCAAACTCCCGAGCTTGGGCTGTCCGCCTGCCTCAGTATCCCAGAGTGCTAGGATTATAGGCGTGAGCCACAGTGTCCTGCCTAAAAACATTTCTTGATAGATGTAAAATATATTATTAGGAGATTTCAGTATATAATTGAATAACAAAATGACTTTAAAAGCACAAATTACTTGCTAATACTTAAAAACTGTTTTCTAGGTCTCTTTGATGTCATTTTCAACAAAGGAAATATATGCATTTTCCAAAGTCATGAGATGAGGCATCTTTCTCTTGCTCTGGACAATGGCTCAGTCACTGGAATGGTATGTGAATTTTTCTTTGCTACAATAATAGTATTGTGTCCCTGTATAATATGTTTTTGTAGAAAATATTTTGTAAAATTATCAAATCATGTTTTACTTTTTTCCACTATTCTGTTTTGTTTCACTAATCTAAATTCTCAATTTTGGCAATTGGAATTTAGACAAGAAAAAGTAGACCAATTCTCTGATAAAGTTAGAAATTTTAATGAGCTTTCAGAAGGAGTCTGACTTCATTTTGGTTGGAAAAGTAGTTTTTTTTTGTTTTTTTTTTTAAAGGCCCTGGGTCTTGGTATATCGTCCATTACCCAGGCTATTCTCAAATTCCTGGCTTCAAGCAATCTTTCCACTGGAGCCTCCTGAGTTGGCTGGGACTGCAAGCACGAACCATCACACCCACCTTCCAAAACACTTTCTTATATATTAATATAAAGCTGTATATAAAATTCATGCATGTTATTTGTCTTGAAAAATTATATAGCATAGTATAACTTTAATATATTGTTTTAAGTGCTTACTATGTATTATAATATTAACTCTTAGATCTACTATATGAAAGAATTCATTATTATCCCTATTTAACATAAGAGGAATGTGAAATATAGGGGAATTAAGTGAGTTGCACAGAATCACAAGCTAGTAATTGTGAAAGCATAAATTGGACACAGAAGTAGAAATTGAACACAGAAAATGTGACACTAATACTCATGCTACAGCTTACTTATGTAACATTATATAACATTAATTATTTTTAACTCATAGCATGTTATTTAACTTAATAGAAAATAATAATTATTGAAAAAAATTTATGTAACTTATAGGCCTGAAATTAATGCTAAGTGATTGATCAGCCAAAGTTTCTTCATGAAGCCTTTTTCTTCTGCCCTGGAGTTAGTGAGGTATCCTATACTGTACTTAGTAGCACGTTCTCATCAGCACAGAGCCTGGTCATAGTAAATGCTTAATAAAGATGAATGTAGTGGGTATAGAATTTACTCTGTTGAGTCAAGAATTGAAGAAATGTCTTATTACTTTTCCAAAATCAAATTCTTTACCTTTAAGCCCCTCCTGTTCTATCATACTAGGCTGTACTAGGCTGCTGGGAGAGTCTCTCTTAGTTACTATGGGACTCATCTTGTCTCTGAGAAGATTTACCTGTTATGGGGCCTCAGTGTATCTGGTGATACCTTGATAGCTTTGGTCTACACTGGTCACTGTGCTGTACACCAAATGTCATATGATTTCCTGAAGAATAGCTCTTCTGCTTCCTTGCTGTCTTTGGGCAGTGGTACTTTACTGAGGTTGGTAGACTTAGCCGTTTAATCTGCAGCAATAAGCCCCTTCTCTCCAGGCCCCACTGCCTCCCTGGGCCACTGAGGAGCTATGGAATGGGGGAGGACCTCATACACTGCCTGAAACTAGGAGGGCCTCCCAGTAGCGTAGCCTCCTTTATTCATTTAGTCTTTTGAAAGCAAAACCTCTAAGAATGAGATAAGACTTCTGTCAATTTTAGTTTTTAGTCCCAAGTTGTCTTAAGTTGGGAGGACAAAAATGAAGAAATGAGAAATAAACAGTGATAAAATACATATGTATATTTGGAGACAGAGTCTCACTATGTCACCATGTCACCCTTGGTAGAGGGCTTGGCATCATAGCTCACAGCAACCTCAAATTCTTGGGCTTAAGTGGTTCTCTTGCCTCAGCCTCCCAAAGCTGGGACTACAGGCACCCACCACACCTGGGTATTTTGTTTTTATTCTTGTAGTTTTCATTGTTGTTTGGCAGGCCTGGGCTGGGTTTGAACATGCCAGTCCCAGGGTACATGGCTGGTGCCCTAGCCGCTGAGCTATAGGCACCAATAAAATACATATTAATATCTCATAAAATTATCTCGCCATTGGACTTACCCAACACTCTGCCATGAATTCTGAGAAATCAAGAGAAGAGTTCTTTTTTTTTTTTTTTTTTTTTGAGACGGAGCCTCAAGCTATCCCCCTGGGTAGAGTGCCATGGCATCACAGCTCATAGTAACCTCCAACTCCTGGGCTCAAGCGAGTCTCCTGCCTCCACCTCCCAAGCAGCTGGGACCACAGGCGCCCGCCACAACGCCGGGCTATTTTTTGGTTGCAGCCATCATTGTTGTTTGGCAGGTCCGGGCTGGGGATTCGAACCAGCCACCTTGGGTGTATGTGGCTGGCGCCTTAGCCGATTGAGCCACAGGCGCCGAGCCAAGAGAAGAGTTCTTAAAGTAAGTCACCAGAAATAAAGCTGGGGAATAAAAACATTTGAATTATAAAATCATGGTATCTTATAAATAGTAGCAGGATTCTATAAAGTAAAGTAGTAGACCTGTGTATACATATATATACATACAAACATAAATGTGGCATATACAGAATGTGCAAAAAAAGTATACAGATTTACACATTTTATGAAGGAAGAAAACTATTATAAAATTGTAATATTCAGTATATATCAGTAACAAAAGATGAACACAAATCACTCTGAGCACCTCTTAGAATTGCCGAAGTCAAATATGACTTGAGCATTACAATTTTAATACAGTTTTCTCCTTTCTTAAAATGTGTATACATTTTTTGGTACACTCTGTGTGTATATAAAATGTCAAGTTTTAATTTTTTTCTCTTGCTAATATAGTTTGGTTTCTTTTCTTGTTTTTCTTTCTTTTAGGCCACTGGTGAAGCAGCCACTGAGCTGCGGGTGCTTTATCAGCCCAACCGCTGTGCCCTTCTTGAGTCAGCACTGGTTCCTGGTCATATAGTAATTTTCAATCATCATGGGGGAATAGCTGATGAATCGTCAGCAGGCTATACAGATATTCCAAAGGAATTTGTGATCTTTGTCAAGGTAAAATGGAAGTAGATTTCAGCCCTCTTGATCACTTTTAGGGGTTCAAGTTTGTCAACTATGTCAACATAATATTAAAATTTATCTTGCTGCAAATATTTACTTTCTTTTGCCCTGTTGAAGATAACTCTCAAATTGAATCATGCTGAAGTAATTAGATCACTTCCCACTAGGTGGCGATGGTGCCTATTACCATTCTACTTGCCCAGACTTTGAAAGGCAGTAGAGATCACAACTTGAGCAGCAGTGACTACTGTGATGGGATCAGCATCCTGTATTTTAATAGTTGGGGGTTAAAACTATGTATGAAAAGTTAGAGAATCTTACATTTGGGAATCTGACAAATGTGTCTTTAACTTTTCTGACAATTAGTGTATTAAATCCTAAAATATAAAATTCAGTGTTATATCATGCGATCATTTCATAATGCTTATGCTTCTTTGTAGTATGTTTTTGTGAATTTATCTTAAAAATAATGTTATATTAATATAATAGCTATCCTTTATGACATTGTCTATTTTTTGTCAGGCACTTACTGAAAACTCCACTGCATACAGGACTGAATGAAATCATGAATTTAAGCAGTCAGTATATCAAAAAATACTGACTGATATTGTTAGCTGTATTTTAAAGGGGAAGGAAAATATTTTCAGGGAAATTAATGATCTTGACTAGAACAGCATAGTTAGTAAATAGCGGATCACGAGTCAAACTATAGTCTATTTGTCTTTAAAGCTTTTTTATAAAAAGACCGTACCCTGAAGACAGCTCAGGCTTGTTTTTAGTCCACCACAGTAAGCAAGTATCTTCATAAAGTTAGTCACGGGAAGTTTTTGCTCCCCGTGCATATACAAGGTGTATTTATTCTATACTGTGGTGTATTAAGTATGAAACAGCCTTATGTTTAAAAAATGTACATACCTTAATAAAAAGTATTGCTAAAAAACACTAATGATTATGTTAGCCTTCATCAGGTTGTACTCTCTTTGCTAGTGGGGGTCTCGGCTCCGTGTTGGTGGCTGCAGACTGATCAGGGTGGTGGTTACTGAAGGCTGGGGTGGCTGTGGAAGATTCTTAAAATAAGACAACAGTGAAGTTTCCCTAGCAGTTCATTTCATGAACTATTTCTCTATAGCATGCTATGCTATTTGATAGCATCTAACCGTACAACTTCTTTCAGAACAGGTATCAGCCCTCTATCAACTGAGTTTATACAATATTCTAAATCCCTTGTCCTTTTAACAATGTTTACAGTATCTTCACCAGGAATAGATCCCACCTCAAGAAACCACTTTTGCTTATCTATAAAAAGCAACTTTTCATCCCTTAAGGTTTTATCATGAGATGCAGCAATTCAGCCTCATCCTCAGGCTTCACTTATAATTCTAGTTCTGTTGCTATTTCTACTACCTCTGCAGTTACTTCCTCCACTGAAGTCTTGAACCCCTCAAAGTGATTCAAGAGGGTTGGAATTAACTTCCAAATTCCTATTCAGGTGAATATTTTGACCTCCTGTGAACCATGAATTTTTTTTTTTTTTTTTGAGACAGAGTCTTACTATGTCACCTGTGGTAGAAAGCTGTGATGTCACAGCTCACAGCAACCTCAAACTCTTGGCCTTAAGTGATTCTCTTGCCTCAGCCTCCCGAGTAGCTGGGACTACAGGCGCCTGCCACAACACTCGGCTGTTTTTTTTTTTAGAGAGGAGGTCTTCCTCTAGCTCACACTGGTCTTGAACTCCTGAGCAATCAACCTGCCTTGGCCTCCCAGAATGCTAGGTGTGAGCCACTGTGCCCAGCTCATGAATGTTTTTAATAACTTCTAGAATAGTGACTCTTTTCCAGAAGGTTTTCATTTTATTTTTCCCAGATCCATCAGGGGAATCACTGTCTGTAGCAAATGTCACCTTGTGAAATGTATTTCTTAAATAACAAGATTTGAAGGTTGAAATTACTCCTTGATCCATGAGATGCAGAATAGAT
>CAUYQV010128476.1:0-22734 GCA_963574575.1 Galagoides demidoff | reverse complement strand
TGAAACTTGGGACTTTTTTCCTTGTACCTGAAGCTTGTTCTTGGCAACTCTAGGAGGAAGAAGGGGGCCTGGGAACATGTTCTCGGCCACCCTGGGGGGGAGGAGGGACTTGCCTTGTTCCTGGAGTCAACTGGGGGGGGATAAGGGAGGAGGAGAGAAATGGGCTGGAGAGGGTGGGGGGACCAGGTGAGGGCTGGGGAACAGGAGGGGGCAGGGGAAAGAGGGCTGGGTTACAACAATGTGAAGGTCTTTATGTTCATCACTGAGCTAAAAATATTAATGGAGCTCTTAATTTGTAGGAGAAAAGATACGGAACCAGAGACCAAAATAAATCCTATTGTTCTAACAGAAGATTTTTTCATTTGTGTGTTGCATCTAACACCTGAACTCCTGGCTTTGTCAGGGGTGACCATCTGGGCTGTGAGTGAGCGGCAGAGTCTTGAAGTAAGAAGAGATTATTTAAGAAAAACATTACCCTGGAAGAACTTAGTGAAGCAAAGCACCAGTTAATATCTGGGATGTCAGCTCCTGCAGAACAGGGCTTATCAGGCTGCAAAGAGGGAACAATGGAGTCAAAATCTAAAGCTGAAATCAAGCTGATAGCCATTCATGTTCCAACTATTCATACCAATGTCACAACTACTCCAAACGTAATGACACCAAACAACTGTTTCATTTGGCTCATGGGTCAGAAATTCAGAGAGAACACAGCGAGAATGGCTCATCTCTACTCCAGGAGGCCAAGACCTGAGTTAGGAAGACAATGGACTGGCCTGAGGACCTCCTCATAAAATAACTTTTTTTATTCATATGACTGTGTCTGATGGAGGATTTAAAGGATGGTGTCAGTGGAGATTGTCAGCAAGAACTCCCACACGTGGCTTGGCACCTGTAGCACAATGGTTATGGTGCCACCCACATACACTGAGGCTGGCGGCTTTGAACCCAGCCCAGGTCTGCTAAACAACCGTGACAATTGCAACAAAAAAATAGCTGGGCATTGTGGCAGGTACCTGTAATCTCAGCTACTTGGGAGGCTGAGGCAAGAGAATCACTTAAGCCCAAGAGTTTGCGGTTGCTGTGAGCTATGACGCCATGACACTCTATCAAGGGTGACAGCTTGAGACTCTGTCTCAAAAACAAACAAACAAACAAACAACAACAACAAAAAAAAACAAGAACTCCCACACGTGGTCTCTCTAGTATAGCAGCTTCAGGGTATTGGACTTGGTCCACAACAGCTCAGTATTCCCATGAACAAGGTGAACATTGTATACTCTTTTAAGATCTAACCTCTGCAGCCCCACAAATAATAATAGTAATCATTTTTAAATTTTTAAAGGTTCCTCAATGAGAAGCTTATCCATAATCAAGGAAAGAGTCTTCACAAGAATGTGAAGTCATGTACAAAGTTATCACAATTCCTAACTAAAACGAAGGCAATTTTGAAACTGTAAAAACTCTAAAATTAAAGAGCAAAAGAAACTTCATTAAAAGTTTGGTGTGTATTGTGTCACAAAATAGGCTTGAGAGTGTGATTTAAAAAACCACAGACACCACTAGTCTTTGTCTCTTTGCTGTAGTAAATACCATCAGAGGCTTTAAGACCTGAATTTTTAGGGCTTGGATCTCTCCATTTCATATAGTGGGGATACCAGTGATCAACTGCAGAAAAGTTTGAGAGACAAAGGTTTAATCTTGGCCTTGGGTAAAATATTTGATCTTTCTGAGAAATTATTCCTCGCCTTTTAAAAGGGCACAATTGAGATCTCTCTGAAAATGTCACTGTAAGTTTAAAATAATCTCTCTATAAGATAGAGCTCTGTGCTGGATGCATAATACAAAAACCAGAGGTGAATTCAGTTTTGAATATGTATTCAGGCTTGTCTTGATTGTGGCAGGTGACCTAATGGATACAGGCTTGGAAATTGAAGAAAATGTCTTTCAAGTGCGTAGACGGTGCACATTTTCGGGGGAGATAGATGGGGAAAATCATTTAATGCTTTGCAATTCTGACGGCGAATTAGAATTTCTTGTAAAGCTCATAAAAAACACTTATTCATAAGCTTTACCCAAGTCCTACTGCATCTGGAATGCATGATGAGATGCTCCTAGCTCTGTATTTTTAATTAGTTCCTCAGCTGGTAATAATACAACCAGGCTGGTTGACAGCATTGAGAGGGTAACCACTAATTATATTACGCCATGTTATAACAACTCATCTTTTTTTTTTCCCCTGCACAAACTATCATTGTGATAAACAAGGCTTTAGATGACATTGATCAGCTCAGGACTTATGAATGATGACAGTAATTATCACCATTCTGATTTTGTTTTTAGTTAACGAAAAAAAGTAGTCTAAAAAATTTTTTCTTTATGTTATATCCTGGCAATTTGCCTGTCTAAAATCAATGTTACCAATAGGCATATCTAGGAATTTAAAAAATTATTCCACAGCATTTCAACAGTGGAATTATTTTAAATTATGCTTATTAAAGTCATTCACGTGTGCTTTTGGTACATACTGTTGCCTTACAGTGTCCCATTGTTTTAATAGATTTCTTCCAGAAAATTGCCAAATGTCTGGTCAAGTATTTTTTTGACTACATTTATCATTTTTCCAAGGTTCTTGAATTTTGAAACATATCCAATTTGGGGTACTTTGGAAATCTTTAGTAAACATTGACTTCTATTTACCCATTGTAAAAATCATTCCTCATTTCTACAAAAGGCATCAAAACATAAATCAGAGAGAGAACAGTACATCTATGAAAACACGTTGAAAGGCAGTTTATAGCCTTTCCCAGAATGACTCTGGCACATTCTTGAGGGTTTATTGGCATCAGAAATTATCAACAATAGTTTCAGTTCAGTAGAAGGTTGGTAATCTACCACCTGAGAGGGTTTCCAAGAGCCACAGATATCTGAGGCTCTTGCCCCATGTCACACCTATCTTGACGCTTTTCTTTTCAGAGAAGAAATTGTAACCAGTTACTGTGATATATTTTTTAAAAGCCATTTAAAATTTTAGGATCTAACCATTTTTCATCTACTGAAGAGCAAAGTGAAAACAACACCAGACTCTTCATCTCAACGTATCATTCAGCCACTAACCTGACTTTAAATACTTTGTGCTTCAACAGGAAACATAAACCAATTTTTTGGAAATATTGTCAAAGAAGTACTTTCCTCATATATAAAACCTACCAGTAGAGGTAAAAGAAGAAAAAAGAGCATCACAATAAAATTCCAGATCAATAAATGTCCAGATCACAGGCATTGGGTAACTGTTTATTGGTAGAAAATAATTTTAGAGCAATATCTTTATATCAGTTACATGCGTGCTGTGCTCTGAATATTTGTGATCTTCCAAAATATGTAAGTTGAAATTGAAATCCAAAGTATTAGGTGGGGCCTTTGGGAGTTGATAAGATCAGGAGAGCTCTGCCCTTATGAATGGGAGTGGTGATTTGTAGGGAAGTAGGTAGAGAGCTAGAAGTCCCCTCCCACAAGGTGAGGATGCAGTGAGAATATGCCTTCTGTGAACCAGAGGATGGACCTCACCAGATGCTCACTCCCTCAGCACCTTGCTCTTGGACTGCCCAGCCTCCAAAACTGTATGAAATAAATTTCTGTTGTTTGTAAGCCACCCAATTCAGGGTGATTTTGGTAATAGCAGTCCTAATCAAGTATAACAATATGTATGCTGTATATTGATTGATATGCTAAATATGCTATATCAATCAATATACAGAATATCTGAGAATGGGACTACTGTCAATACTTTGGGAAGGGAAATAATTAAATTAAACTTTACCCCCAATTAACAGGATTAGAGAATCCTTTGTACAAGTGTGTGTATGTACTGAAAAAGAAATTGGCATGCTTTCGTAGGACCATTTGTAAAAACAGAAGTTTATTAGGTTATTCATGCTTATATCCAGAGAAAGCTTATAATTACAATAGAGGGAAATTTCCTAAAATCCTAATTCTAAGCACTTACCATACTTTTAGAAACAGTAGTCTAGATCACTGTTTTTGTGATCCATTTTGTGCCTGCATCACAGAATATTGGATAGACAGAGAAGCATACAATCATACATGAAGTTAGATAAAACAGATTACGTAAAGCATCTAGCACCAGGCACTGATGGGAATGGATATTTAGGTAGTGGCTGTTAGTCTTTTAACCCATTCATTCATTTATATTAATTGCTAGACATATATAGCACCAGGCTTGTTTTGAATAAAATTTCTCCATCTTCCTTTACAGAAAAAAAAAAAATAACAAATTCCCACTTCTGGAATATCTCTCCATTTGTTCTATTCCTTGACAGCATTCTTATTTAGTGGTTTTCAACTTTTAACACTATACCCAGTTTTGTTGCCTAAATTCTTGTCTGAAATTCTAATCTGAAAAGCAAAACAAAAGAGTATTTTCTTGGTATAAATTATTTCAAGTTCAATTGAGTTTCAATTTCTAATTTGTTTTTTAATTTTGTCTTTCAGGATACAGAATTGAAATTCTCTCCCTTTAAATAGATAAACAGTTGCAGATTATTTTTGCTAGGTTGCTACACTTCCCCACGCACTCCTCTGGAAGCTTGACAAGCACTGATTCTTAGTTTTTGAAATTGTATCGCTATCTTACCAATACTTCGTTAGTATTTGCTTTTTTTCATTGCTTATTATTGAAATTGAAAATGTTCCTTTGCTAACTGAGATGTTCTTCAGGAATATTTCAAAAATGCCATCAATTTACTCATCTCAGTTTTATCTATTTAAGTGAAAATTCAATATTTTGAAATAGTCATATTTATTTTTCTTTGCTTATTGAAATAAACCTTCAAACTGCTATCTTAATGTTGACAGTCTAACTACATTTAAAAGCAGGTAATTTTGTAATGTGAATTGTACTCATTTAAATGATTAACACTAGCAGAAAAAAAATTCATCCTGCTTCTACAATTGTTAGGGTTTAAGGATTGACTTATGAAATATAATCTGAAATTCTCATATTGTAAACTTTCGTAAGGACATACAACGAATTTCAGCATAAAAAATAGTTTTTTAGATCACTTCGACACGGATTACACATAACCCTAAAAAATGCATCAAAATTATTTTCCTTAAAACTTAAATATAGGCTCGGCGCCTCTGACTCAATCGGCTAAGGCGCCAGCCACGTACACCTAAGGTAGCGGTTCGAATCCCCAGCCCGGGCCCGCCAAACAATGATGACTGCAACCAAAAAATGGCTGCGCGTTGTGGCGGGCGCCTGTGGTCCCAGCTACTTGGGAGGCGGAGGCAGGAGACTCGCTTGAGCCCAGGAGTTGGAGGTTGCTCTGAGCTGTGATGCCATAGCACTCTACCCAGGGGGATAGCTTGAGGCTCCATCTCAAAAAAAAAAAAAAACTTAAATATAAATAGTAGTATTTACTGACAATACCTACCTAGCAACTCTCACCCAGTGCTGTTTCTGTGAAACACACAATGATAGTTCACACATAATTAAAGTCTCCTGGGGTTTTATTTATTTTTGCTTATGTTGTCTTAAAGTTCTCAAAATAGTTTTTTAATACATTTTTGACATCTTAACTGATGGCATATTTTAAATATGCAAACACTTAAAATTTTTTTTGAGAATCTTTATTATTTTTATAATTAGCTAAAATGTGATGAGAATGTAAAGTCAGATATTCTCAGCCTTTAGCTTAATGTACCATATACAGTAGATATATATCTTTGAGTCACTCCTATGTTCTTGTTAGGAAATTGTGCTCATTGTAGTTTTACAGACTGTTGTGCTTTTAACATATTTGTTATAATGCCAATAGAAGCGGCTTAATAACGTATTCTCTGAGAGTATATGCTTCTCCATATGTGTTAGGTGGCAGCTTGCTTTTACCAATGTTTTTAGTGCATTTTTACAGTTAGATTTAAGTTTTATTTACCGAAAATATTTACTAACATTGAATTTGTGCTGCAAAAGCCGACAGTCTTCTTTCAAATTGCACGTGGTTGCATTTCAACTGATGTGGAACTGCTGAACACCTTCTTAAAATACAGGACATTATTATACATCTTATCATACAGAACATTTTATATGTCTGAGGAATTTTTATCATCACAAAATGTAATATGTGATATAAAAATAATTTGTGTCATATATTTCTAATTTTAAATGATTTATGTATTTATTTTTAAAATTCTCCTAGTGTTTTATTCTTAATTATTATGGGTTGATTTTTTTTTTTTTTTGGTAGTTTTTGGCTGGGGCTGGGTTTGAACCCAGTCACCTCTGGCATATGGGGCCAGCGTCTTACTCTTTTGAGCCACAGGCGCTGCCATTATTATGGATATATAATAGTCATACATATGTATGGGTACAGGTAATTTGTATGGCACATGTATGGGCACATGTACCCATAGAGTCATACATATATGTATAGTATATGTGATTTTTGATATAAACATACAATGTGTAATAAATCAGGGTAATCCATCATCTCCAGCATTTAATCATATTAGGGATATTTCACTTTCACTCTTTCAGTTATATGTAGGGTCACAGCAAACTATTGTTAATTATAGTCACACTATTGTGCTACTGAACACTAGGTCTGATTCCCTTTATCCAACTGTATTTTTGTTCCCATTAATCATCCTCTCTTTATTTTCCCTCCCCAATACACTTCCAAGCCTGGTAATCATCATTTCTCTTTTTATGTGCATGAGTTCTTTATTTTTTTTTTAGGTCCCACATATTAGTGAGAATATATAATATTACCCTTACTGTGCCTGGTTTATTTCATTTATCATAATGTCCTCTAGTTCTATTCATGTTATTATAAATTACAGTGATTTTTATGGTTGAATAATATTTTATTATGTATATGCACAATATTTTCTTTATACATCCATCCAGCAATAGTCACTTAGATAGATTCCATATCTTGGCTATTAGGCATAGTGCTGGAATAAACATGGGAAGGTAGATACTGATTCCATATACTGATTTATTTTCCTTTGGATGTGTACTCAGTACTGCTGGATTGCTAGATCATGCCATCATTCCAATTTGTTAGGAATCTCCATACTGTTCCTCATGGTGCGCATACGAATCTATATTCCTACCAACAGTGTTTCCCTTTCCCTACATTCTGTCAGCATTTGTTATTACCTGTTTTCTGCCTAAAAGCCATTTTGGGGTGAGATGATCTCTCATTATAGTTTTGATTTGCATCTTCTGGAAAATAAAATAAAATAGTGAAGTAGAGCAGTTTTTCATATACAAACTGGCCATTTATCTGTGTTCTTTTGAAAAACATCCTTTATTCAAATTTTAATTGAATTATTTTTTCTATTGAGTAATTTGCGCTATTTATTTATTCTGATTATTAATCCCTTGCCAGATGTGTCATATGTCATGGTTTTTTCCCACTTGTGAAGTTTCTTCACTTTTAAAAATTTTTTTCATTGCTGTACAAGAAATTTTTAGATAGATGTGATCCCATTTGTGCATTTTTGCTTAGATTGCCTGGGTTTTTGAAGGCCTTACTAAAACAAATTTTCTCTAGAACAATATCCTGGAGTATTTTTTAAAATATTTCTTTTAGTTCTTTAATAACTTTATTAATTAGATTTAAGTCTTAAGTCTTTAATATATTTTGATTTCATTTTTGAATATGATGAGAGGTGGAGAACTGGTTTTATCCTTTAGCACATGAATATTCAGTTTTGCCAGAACAATTATATTAAAAATCCTGTCTTTTCCTAATGTATGTTCTTTTGGCACCTTGGTTCAATATGCGTTTGCTGTTAATTCATGGATTTATTTTGGGGTTCACTATTCTGTTCCACTGACCTACATTTCTGTTTTTACGCCAGGACTATGATGTTGTTTTTTACTGTAGTTTCATAGTATAATTTGAAGACAGACAATGTGATGCCTTCAGCTTCATTCTTTTGCTCAGGATTGCTTTGACTTTTATGGGTCTAGTTTGATTTTATGTAAATTTTAGGATTCTTTTTTTCTATTTATGTAAAGAATGGCATTGGTATTTTGATAGAGATTGCATTGTATCTGTATATCACTTTGGGTATTATGAATATTTCAACAAAATAATTCTTTTGATGTATGAAGATAAAATATCTTTCTGTGTTTATCCTCTTCAATTTGTTTCATCAGTGCTTTATTGTTTTAATTGTAGATACTTTCATTTATTTGGTTAAATTAATTTAATTGGTATAGTATTCTGTATTTGTCTGTATACTTACTATTACAAGTGAGTTTAACACCTTCAGATGACTTCTTGCTGCCTGTTAGCAACCTTTTTCTTTCTAATTGAAGACTTCTCTTTAGCTTTCCTCACAAAAGCCAATACAACATTGCAAAAATCCTGTTTCCTTCTCTCTCTCTCTTCTGAAAGTCTTTATTTATCCATCATTGAGGAAGGATAATCTTGCTGGATATAATATTGTATGTTGGAAGTTGTTTTTCCTGCAATACTTTGAATACATCATTCTACTTATTTCTAGAGTATAAGATTTCATCTAAGAAATCTGATGCCAAACCTATTCTAGTTTCTTTATGTGTCATTCTTGTCTCACTGCTTTAGAACTCTTCCTTTGTCCTTGACCTATCAGAGTTTGATTATTATATGCCTTGCAGCTATCTTATTTGGATTCAGTCTGCTTGGTCTTCTTTGACATTTTTTTTTTGTACCAGAAGAATCATATTTTAACAAGTTTTGGAACAAAATTTTAATCCTGATATCTCTCTCTACATCCTCTTTAAGATCAAAAACCCTTAGATTTGCCCATTTCAGGTTATCTTCTAGATTTTATAGGCATGCTTCATTCTTTCATATTATTATTTTTTTTCTTTTTGACCATATATTTTCATATAGCCTGTCTTCAAGCTCATTTATTCTTTCTTTTGCTTGATCAGTTATGCCACTGAGAAACTCTGATTCATTTTTCAGTTTTAATTTAAAGTAGATTGAATGTAGTGACCTGAGCCTATTGCAATATGAGGAACCATACACCCAGGAATCCTGCAGTTCCTTCAGATTGCTAAAAACAGTCTTGGAAGACTTGGATCACACAGGGGAGAGTTATCTGGGTTACTGGACAAGGTCTCTCCACTCTCTTTTCTCTCATTCCCCTAACCTGAAGGAATCTCTCTCTGCACTGTGTTCTCTGAAGTTGGGAGAGTTGTTGTGATGAAAGGTGGCACCACTCTGGGTTGCACCTGAAGCTCATGGCTTCCCAGACTGCTATAGTACTAGATCTCATCCAAGACCCATAGCCTCTATTGCTTGGATTCGAATAATCCAAAGCCCAACACCACTCAACAGGCTGTGAATCCTTCTGGGACTGGATTTGTCCTATCAGGGAAGTAGATCCCCACCTGGCTTAGGGTAGGTCTAGAAACATCAACCAGGAACACAGACTTGGAATCATGGGCTTCCGGAAGCTTTTTAGTGCTTTATTTTAGTTTTGCATTATGGTATCTAACTTTCAAGATGCATTTTTCTGTACTTTTCCTTGTGTTTCCCCCAGGTCTTCACTGCTTGGTTTAGGAAGAGGGGTGATGTAAGCACTCCTTTGTCTACCATAATTGTTGTCACACTGAGTAGAGTATACTCCAACATCACTGCCCCTGAGACCAGTGAAGCACAGGGCTTGTCTTCGAACTGCAGTTCTTGTGACCTGCTACTTAAATTTATTCTGGGACCCAGGCCACTTTAGTCACTTAGTGGTGAAGCCAACTTGGACTTACGTTCCTCCCACTGATATAGAAGAAATATCCTCTGGCCTAGAGCTATTCTAAATGAAACCTCCATGAGTGCTGACACAAGTCTTCCCTGTGTTTTGTTCTGCTGTCACAGGGCAGCATTGAGTTCCAATGCAAAATCCCACAATCACTTTCTCCTCCCTATCTTAAGCCTACAGACTCTTTCTCCATATTCCACTGCCTAGAGTTGTGGGAGGAGTGGTGCAGGCCATGAAACACTGTCCTTCCTACCCTCTTCAATTCCTCATTCCTTGATATTATGATCAAACTAGGTATTGTGATTGCACACGATATTTTGCGGTTCTTGTCAAAATGCTTTCTTGCATGGACAGCTGTTCAATTTAGCATTCCTGCAGAGTGATGCCATTTCATCTTGTCTCTTTCTGGCTATGTATAAGTTTTTAATACAATGCTTTATTTTATTTACTTTTATCACTGTGAAGAACTTAGTTAGAGAATTGGTTGGTAACAACATTTGATATTTTATTTTTGAGCATGATCAAATTTCCTCATATGTGTTATATTTTATTTGTCGTAGTAGTCATAGTTCTCCAGAGGGCCAGAAAATATATAAAAAGGAATTTATTTGGGAGAATTGGCTCACATAATTACAAAGGCAAAGTTGTGTAACAGGCCTCTGTAAGCTGGGGAATAAGAATATGCATAGCCTGATTTAATCCAAGTCCAAAAGCCTCAAAATACAGGAAGCTAACTGTGCGACCATTAGCCTGGACCGGGGAGGCCACTGATGAAAGTCTCTAGAGTCCAAAGGCCAAAAATCTGAAATCCGATGTCTAATGGCAGAGAAAGGAGACAATGCCTCCTGTGGGAAAAGGAGACAGGAGAGGGGAAAGTGGAGATATAGAGAGATAGAGATACAGAGAGAGAGAGAGAGGGAGAGAGAGATAAGAAATTCAATAACCCAGTATCCCCTTTGTTCTGTCTGTTTTGTTCTAGCTGTAGTGGCAGCTGATTGGATATTGCCTGCCCACATTGAGAGCATGTCTTCCTCTCCTCGTCCCTGGATGCACAAGTCAATCTGCTCTGGAAATACCTCCAAAGACATACCCAGAAACAGTGCATCACTCACCAGCCATCTAGATGCCTCTCAATCTAGTCCTGTTGACACCTAATATTAAACCATTAGAGTTGATGTGTTTTCTGTATTTAATGAGAACTGTTTCTGTTTCACTAGAAATGACCATACACTTTGTTCTTGTTTATAGATGTACATGCATCTGTAGAGCAAGAAACACTATAAAATTATGAAGTGCTGAAACTTGTAAGATATTGTGGTTGGCACAAAAACCTGCATTTTACCTCTTTCTTATTCTTGTAAACTATTCTTCTGTGTTGAGAACTTGTTCTAGCAGAAATAGGTATTTCTTAGGACACATAGGCATAAAGACATTAAGATTTGAATGAAAAATGTAAAGAATGGATACAACTTGTAAACACAGAGAGAATTAGAGCAAGTATTGAAGTAAAGAAAATAATTCACAAATGGCTTTGGAGATAAAAATGGGAATATTGTGTTGGGTCAGATGTGTCTGGGGTGAAGGTGTGGGGAAAGAGGAAAATAGCCTATCTATAGGAGAAACTTTAGGGGACCAGCATGTGTTCATGATGGAGGAAAAAAGGGGGGCTGGATTATGGAAAACTATAAATGCCCTCCTGCTGAAGTTTGAATTCTAACATTCAGTTAAGACATTGGTGATGGAGAGCTCTTGAAAGATGTATGGTACAGAATTGATAACCATAAATTAATCCCTTCAAAATATTAGTTTAGTTTAGAGAAAGTTATATATATATATATATATATATATTTTTTTTTTTTTTTTTTTTTTGAGACAGAGCCTCAAGCTATCCCCCTGGGTAGAGTGCCATGGCATCACAATTCATAGCAACCTCCAACTCCTGGGCTCAAGCGAGTCTCCTGCCTCCGCCTCCCAAGTAGCTGGGACCACAGGCACCCGCCACAACGCCCCGTCATTTTTTGGTTGCAGCCATCATTGTTGTTTGGCGGACCCGGGCTGGGGATTCAAACCTGCCACCTTAGGTGTACGTAGCTGGCGCCTTAGCCGATTGAGCCACAGGCGCCGAGCAAAGTAATATATTTTTGATAGCAATGTAGTTCAGGAAAAAAGATGAACCGAGAGGCTGGATGAAAATATTTTGATCAGGGTGTTAATCCAGGGAAAAGGAAAGAATCAAAATAGTGAGTGATGTTGTTTTAGATCCACCTGTTTAAAAACATTTCAGTCCATTTTCATGTGATATTTGGCTGCCCTTCATATTTGAGGACAATGTGTGTGTGTGTGTGTGTGTGTGTGTGTGTGTGTATAAGCAACAACAACAACAAAAAAAACAGTGCACAAAATAGGCTGTGCTGATTTCATCAACTTGAGCAAATATACCATGCTCACTGCTTGTGTGGTCAACAAAGACACCAAGAAACGATTGTCTCCTGTGTCTAGATCTCAGCTTATACCCCCAGCAGTTCAAAGCCTGCCTTCTTTTTTCCCCACCGGAGAGAAGAGGAATTCCATTAAAGCTTTGGGTCAGAAAGAAAAGGTGAACTATCAACTTGCACAGGCAGCTTTTGACAGGTTTTCCATTTGTATATGCATTGCAATCAATTTTATATCTGAGAGACAATAAAGTAAACCTCTTTCAGCTTTCAACTTGCCTCTTTAGTGACGGGTATCCTATCTGGATGTTTACAGTTCACAGTCTCACAATAATGGATGGTTTTAGCACCTTGCTTCTCGCTATATATTTTTCTAACACTTTCAGCAATCTCATTAGTGTTGTTTTTTAAGATGACAATTAGAATGAAATGAGAAAGCTCAAGAAGCGGTTGGAAGCATAAGAAAAAAGGAAATGTAATTTAACTTTGGAAAACTGGATATTTTTATTCTGCCGCTTTTTGACGTCTTCATTTATTTTCAGCTTGAAATCAGATAATTTTTCAGGGCCCTTTAGGTTTTCTGCAACTATTGTATAGACAAGACATTATCTAGCACATTTCCCAAGAGTGGAGTTCTATCTCCTCAGCCTACATATACTCCTTTGGAAAAATACCACTCTATCTTATCTGTTTACTTAAAATGGATTTATCTATTTCACTATCCTAATTTAACTACTATTCTATAAAAATAGTCAAAAGCCTATTTAAACCCTATTGCCATTTTTTTTGTTTGTTTACTTTAGATTGACATTGATAAGAATCTTACTCTGATGCCATTTAAATCAGTATTTTTTTTTTTTTTTTTTTGCTGGGACTGGGTTTGAACCTACCACCTCTGGCACATGGGGCCAGTGACCTATCGTTTGAGCCACAGGTGCTGCCTAAAATTAGTATTTTCTTTAAAGAAGTCTCTTTCTATACCCCATGAACCTCACTAAGGTATAGCAGGCTTTATTTGAATTTTGTTTCCAGTAATGGTCTTCATTTTCTTAGACACTCATTTGTTAATCAATTAACTCTAACTTTCTTAGTTATTAAAATGGTTTGGGTTCATTTAACTTAGTTTCTGCTCATTCCTTAGGTTATTATAACAAAGGTGTTATATTCATGCAAATTACAAGTATCTGACTCATCTTTTTATTAAAACACATATAACACTTTTTCTGAAAAAAAATATTTCAATTTAGGGCTTTTCAATCTTGAGACTTCTCAGAGGTCCTGAGAACAATTCTTAATATAAATAAAATATGAGTAGAAAAGATGTCTTGATGACAATGGTGATAACTCGTCCTGACTGAAGGCTTTATATGTGCCAGACTCTGTGTTCTATATGAATTAAATTATTTAATCCTTTTAAGGACCCTATCAGACATGTTATCATCTCATTATGATAAATGAGGAAACTGATTTAAAAAGAGACTAAGCTGTTCAATGTCGCAGAACTAATAGGTAGAAAAATTGAAACTGCCCTTATAGATTGATGAAGGAGCGCCAGGTGAAGGCTAGGGTAGGGGCCTCAAAGTTCTGAGAAGGAACAGGTTTAGCTAAAATGATGATAAGAATCAAATTTTGTGAAGGATCAGGCCTGGTTACAGTAATGATAATAACCAGACACTCTCTCCTCATTTGTTTGATAATATTTAGTCACTGTCCCCTTATTTGCTTCTCTGTAATTAATATTCTAGAGGGCATAGCTGGTAGAGGTAAAGATCCTTAACTTTTTTTCTGTGGATACCATCACCTGTTCTGAAGCCAGGCATAGTCTTGAGATATCTTCCAGGTCCTAGATTCCAGTGGATTGAATGACCCACCCAGACCAAGGAACTGACTCAGCTGGTCTTGCCCCCCCCCCTCCACAAGTGCTGTATTTCAGTGGCTTGGCCGACCTGCTCAGGCAGGGCCGTACCAAAGGACTGATAGTTTTGCCTCAAACCCAGCCAATTAGCAGACCCTGACTGCCGAATCATATGCCCACCAAACTGTCTTGAGAAGTCCTGTCACCGAAATTATCAGGGAGGCAGATTTTAGAAATTTCTCCTGCCTCTGCATTTAGTGCTATGCAGACTAAATACTTTCTCTGCTGTGAACTTTGCTGTCTGTATGGACCGGTGTCCTCTTGGACGCTGGGCAGATGCACTTGGTTGGACAGTAACAAAATTGTGATTGAACCCAGACAGTTTACCTCCACTTTCAGTCCCTCTCCATTACTGGGTACTCACATACAATACTTAGCGTACATTATCTCTTAACACTCAATAAGTGTACAAAGAATAAATAGCATTCATATCTTTGGAGAAGAATCTTAGATTGTTCTGGCAACATAGAAATTATGATGAACAGAATCTTAACCACAACATATTGTGAGTGAGTGCAATGATAACATTATATGCAATTCAGAAAACTGCAAAAGTCACAATTAACAAAGGCTAAAGTATAACTGAAGACAATGCATAACTAGCAGTATGAAAATTTTTCTTGTTTTCCTTTGTAATATGTATTATTTCCCCAAAACAACAATGCAAATCGTGATTTTTATTGTTCCCATTAATATTATCTTAGTATGAGACAGTTTTAGTGACTGAATTTATGATTCTTTTTATACCTTTGGCAAAAAGTATGACAAAAGTTATTTGTGATGTGAGACATTAGGGGAGGGGAGAAGGGCGGTTGGGTGGTGGGAGGGTGACCGGAAAGATCACCTATATACCTGTCTAACAAAGGTACAAGTGAACTTTTCTAGAACTAAAATATAAAAGTTTTGACAATGACTAAGCAAATGACATGAAATTTAGTTAACCAGCTTGATGAAAGTATTTCAAATTGTATATGAAAACAGTACAATGTACCCCATGTCTGCATTTATGTATACAGCTATCAATTAATTAAAAGAAAAGAAAAGAAAAGAAAAGTACTGGGAGAATAAGAGTGATAGGAGTAGGGAAAAGGAAGATAAAAGGAAATATGAGCCTTGTGAGGATGGGGGGCAACAGCACCCCCAGTGAAGTGAGCCAGACCACCTGCCCCCATACCACCCACTGCCCATGATTATAACACACCAGGAATTTCAAAGGTGAGATCCCATCCACAGCTGACCCCCCAGGGAGCTGGTATCATCCATATTGGCCAGTGACCCAGAGTCCGACTCAGTGAAGTTGCTAGAGAAAGCAGGATTTTTGATCACCACTCCAGACTGCCCTTTCCTCTTTTACGGTTTCTTACAAAAACATTTGTGCTGACCTGTGCATTGGTAAGTGCCAACTGGAGTCAACTCATTTGAGAGGAAAATCTTTTATGATTACAATTTGGCTGGAAGGCTTCTTTATTGCTGCTACCCTGAATCAAGAATTGGAATTACCGGGACCAAAAGTTGCAATTTCTCACCTGTGTGGAAAGCTGCTTTTGCTGTGTCCCAATAGGTGGTACCTCAGGACACATCCACATAGCCATTGCTTGGACGTTCCCTGATCCCACACCGTCTTTGCTACGTAACTCACCCTCTCATCAAACACATTCCTCCACAGATTTTCACTTCAGAAAGCCTCTTCTGGTCTGTCTGGGTTATGTGTTGCCCTATTTACTTTGTGTGTGGGTGGTTTTTGCGACTCTTCCTGGCTCAAAACTTGACCAGCTGAGTCCAAATTTTCAGGTCTGAGCAAAATGGAAATGCTTCCCCCACGGCACAGGCACCTGTTTCCCATCGAGTCTCTGTGAATTTGCCTATCTGTGGCTGTGTAGCTCGGGACACAAGCTGGGGCTCACAAGGCCCCGGCCGTGGTTTTGATAGGTGGATACCAGTCCACACACACGTCCTGCAGACCTAACTGCACCCGGCACATGCATGGCCCCGGTCCTGGAGGGCCTCATGAGCAAACCAGGGTGACTCTGAATAAATCTGTCATCATAAAGAAACTCAGTGATAAAGTCCTTGACAAGCACTCCTGTCTCGGTCATAGCAGCTTCTTGGCATATGAAAACGAGCGCCCAAGAATGTGGTGGCTGCATCTGCAAGTTTTTAAAGTGAGAAATTGACAGGTCTGGGCTAGTCCCAGAAAGCAGACTGAGCGGAGTTACCCTGGTGCCAGCACACGGGTGGAGTCTCCATAAGAGTTAGGCTACTGCTGCCTGTTTCCTGCCTCCACTGCCATGGAAAAAAACAGTCTGCAGTTTTCTTCATAGACCATTGTAGAAATGACCTTGCCTGCTCAGGGTGGGAAACCCGGAGAGCCTTGCTGAGGAGCCTGCTCCGATCTTGCCGAGAGCAGTTGTTCAGCCAACACCATGGACTGGGCACGTGCCTCATAGCCCACTGCCCCCTGGGACGGAAGGGAACAAATGGGGATAAAGGGCAGGCAAGACATCAAAACGTGTTAAAAAGAAAACATCCAAACCTAAGCAAATATGCTTACCTAAACATGCCTGGACCCCAGTAGCCCCACAAGGGACACCTTCCTTTGTGAAGAGATTCTTGAGCAGAGTTTGGAGCAAGACGTACTCCACACGGAATAGCAGGAAGATTTCAGCAGGGGAGTCGGGAGGGAGAGGGGTTTGCGGGGGGATCGCACAGCGAGAGTGCAAAGTGCAAGTCGTGAGATGTGGTTACACATGAGTATCCTGCCAGCACCGGTGTCTGTCCCACCCTGAAATCAACCACACTCTCCTCAGACTCCGAAGCCTTTGTAGCTGGTGCCCTCGGCCACTTGTGGAGACTGTGCACTCGTGCCCCGTTCTCCGCTTTCTGCACATATGATAACATCATCTGGTGCGTGTTGGGTCACCTGATCTGCCGTGGACAGTGAAATAAGAGTGAAGCAGCCCGTCTGGCTCCAGGGAAGGAGCTTCATTGCTGACCCAAAGCGTGGCTGTGCTCTCTCTCTCTCTCTTTTTTCTCTCTTTTGTTGCAGCGATTACAAATGCGTGTGTGATGTGGAGGCTTTGTGGTCCTGGGCCCTGTGTGACTCTGATAAACAAAGACCCCTGCCGACCTGCCTTGAACACGTAGCACAGTAGAAAAAAAGGGGGGGGGCCTGTGTTGTGGGAGACAGGAACTTTGAGAGTGTTTGTTTCTGCAGCGTGGAAGCCCGTCCTAGGGTACCAGTGCTGGGCTCACATTTTCTCCACACATGGCTTTTTTTTCACTCTTCAACTCTCTAGACTCTGATTTCTGCCCCTAACCCTGTCACGGAACTTTCACAGCAGCCGCAGAGCTGCGGTAGGCAATGGTGCCGTCACACTGTTGGCCCCCGCTGTCCTGAGAAGCTTTTCTCCCTGGGCTCTGCGACGTCCGTCAGTCTTGGGAGTCACCTTCCAGAACACTGATCAAAACCCCCAAATTGCTTTTACTTTCCCAGGTTTTTGCTTGTTTGTTTGGAGACAGTCACCTGTGTAGAGTGCTATGGGGTTATCACAGCTCACAGCAACCTCAAATTCCTGGGCTCAAGCGATCCTTCTGCCTCAGCCTCCCAAGTAGCTGGGACTACAGCCGCCTGCCATGATGCCTGGTTAGTTTTCTATTTTTAGGAATACAGGGTCTCACTCTTGCTCAGACTGATCTCCAACTCCTGAGTTCAAGTAATGCACCTTCCCGGGCCTCCCAGAGTTCTGGGATTACAGGTGTGAGCCACCACGTCCAGCCTGGTCTCCCAGTTTTTAACGGATCTGTATGTAACCCACGTGCTGATGACTTGCTGTGCGCCGCTACTCAGCACACAGATGTGTGAAGAGAAAGACCTTTGAAAGCCGCACATCCACAGTTGAGTTTGTCTCTCTTCCCAGGCCCGGTTATTCTTCGAGTTACAAAAGCGCTAATCGGGAGTTTACTCAGTTCCCCCCTCCCTCTGCAAACCAGTTGATGACCAGGTGATTTGATAATTGTTCTGAATTTCGTCTTCCCTTCTATTTCTTCCCACATTCCTCCCCACGTAATCAATGCTCATATCTAAGGGTTCATCACCTCTCTTCCAGGTCCCACTAATAGCCTCTGGATTAGTCTTCCTATATTAATCCATTCTCCATGGCACTGCTGGAGAAATCTTTCTAAAATATAAAAATCCTCATATTTCTTTCCTCTTACTTAAAATCTTTGATGTAACCTCATTACCTTAGGGTTAAACTCTTTGCAGGGTTCCTAACAAGCTATCCTGGACCTAACAGTCTAGTCCTGTCACCTGCCAGCGCGCACCTGATGCCCACCAAGCTGTTCTGATACCAGTTCCCTGAACCGTGCATGATCTTCCTCACCCCACGCCTTGACATATTCCGTCTTCTGGTTGTAGACTTTCCTTGAGGAATGTCTACTTTTTAGTTAAAAATCAACCTAATCATCTCCTCTTCCAAAAAGTCTTCCGAACTCTGCAAGGCTGGGTGTTAGGACTCCGGTCTCCCTGGCCCCATGCACTCAGGACACTGACAGATAGAAGCCCATTTGTGACTCCTGTTCTCCTCCAGAGCTGTGTCACTCACACCACGGGCCCATCTTTCCATGCTATGCCCCTCAGCTGGCAAATGCTCAACTTGCACCAGGCGTGCAGTAACTGTTTGATGGATGAACTTGCTGCTGATGGTCTAGAAAGCCGTGATTATGCATTTTACTTTGAACAGAAGAATGTTGGGGCTGATTACTGACATTTAAGAAGGTGGTGATGTCCAACCCATACTTGGAAAGGGTGATGTGAGTGGAAGGGAGATGGTGTCTGAAATTTCTTGGAGACGGTGTGAAGTCTCTTGCTGATAGTAGAAATAGGGAGAAAATGAACAGTGGCTTTTGATTCCCCCAGAATTCTACTTTTTACGATTCTTACTGTAACTTAATGCCTACTCTGTTTAAAGTTGTTCTGAAGTGTTGAAGGCAGAGTTATTAAATATTTTAGAAATTCAACAGAAGAGCAGCCAATGTATTTTAAGAGGTAAACGTTTAAACCCCTCATTTTAATCTTAAAGCTTTGTACAGTTTTTTACATAAATGTGGTGCTCACATTGACGTTTATGTGATCTAAGATGTTGAGCCTTTATCTGAAAAGGGTTTGCTTGTCTCTCCCTCCTGGGAGGTCAACCCACTTCTCTCCTTCGTTCAACTAACCTCAGCTCTTTTATTTTGCTTCTCAGTTTTCTTTTCCTTTTTTTTTTTTTTTTGCGTCATTGGGGTGTCCACGGACCCTGGACATGGAATGGAGAACAGGTGATTAGAGCGATCAGCTCTACAGAGGGCCACACAGGTGTGTGAGGAGCAGGCCTCCAGAAGCTTCTAGGGCTCTCGACCCTGCATCTCTCTCTTCTTCCAGGGATGGCAGCTTGCTTATCTTAGCAAAAGCTAGGCACTGTTTCAAATGTCACGTCGTGGAGAAATCACTCTCCTGTCACCAGGAAGCAGAACGAGGGAGGGGAAGGGGAGATGCCTCCTGTGTCTGGAGTCTGGCTCATCAGCTCTTTGGAACTCGCCTCCCAGGCCCTGTCTGGCCTCGGCTTGCAGGAGGCAGGGTTGCTGCGTAGCTGAAGGAGGTGCAGAAACAAACACGGGCACAGCACCAAGCCCTTGACTGTGAGAAGCTCCTGAACGCTGTAACAGTGCAATACCGCTTCCAGCTGGCACTTCACTCCAGGGTGAAGTTGAGCTCAGGGGTCCAGAAACTGCGTAAGAAGGGGGACTGTCCACTCAAGTGTCCATGCAGGTTGTGGGCGATGCCTGGTCCCTCGGGAGCCCTTTGTCAACCCTTCTAGTCACTCGTCTGCACACTCACTGTCTCAGTGTGCGTATCTGGAGACAGGCTGCCGCCGCCAGGGTGGACGGCCAAACCTTGCGTTCTTTCCTTTCTATGGCCAAGGCCACCTGCCTGCTGGCTGCCCTGCCTTTTTAGGACAGGGGGGCTCTCTCTTAGTCTTGTGGTCTGCATAAAACACTGTTGCTAGAGTGGTGTCGTCAGGGGGTAGCATAGTGGTAGGCAGAAGCCGAGTGCATGGTAAGGCTTGTGGGCAGGGGGCTTGTTTAGACACCTGTGCCCTCACGGTCACTCCTCCACCACTGAAGTCCACAGCTCACAGCTCAGGGTAACTATGAGCCTCTCCAGGTCCTATCTCACCAGCCATTGTCCATAGCTGTCTAGATAACTCCACACGATAGCTCACACATGGACACAACCTTTCAGCCCCTGGAGGTCTTTCCATTGCTCAGTTGTGCCACATTTCAAGATCAATAGCAGCTCAGACGCATGTGGCCGGGACTTAGAGCAGTGCAGCTGCAGTCCGCATACTCCCCTCCCCCTCTACATCCAGCTTTGATTTTTACCGTGAAAATTGCTGCTTAAAACTCATACAGATGTTCTACTGGCTTTCAGACGAGTGGGGTAGAGAGGATGTATTTTCAAACATTGTTAAAATCTCCCTCCCTGTATCAAGTTTTCCTGGAATAAGATCACATCTGAAATCGAGTATCTCTCAGACCGACTTCCTTCATTAGACTGTGATTATTCCTGACTGCAGGAACTCTTGAAGCGCAGCCCTCCCCGAGTACAGCTCTGGGGGAAGCATTTCCACATGTGGACTCAGGAGCTGTGCACCGGGGGTTGGGGGATAATCGGCTAATCTGATCTTAAACCACGGAGCCCTCCTAAAACTTTGCACACACTGGCAGAGGTATTTCTCCAAGTTTACCCCAGAGGAAGGCAACATTTTTGCAAAGTTTGTGAACCTTCATTCAAATTCAAAGCCTTCATTCAGCCTTAGGAACGCGCACTGAGCAGTATGTCTCGTCCCACGCCAGGAGACACTCAGAGTAATATTCTGCAAAATTAAATATTTTTGCTAATGGTGCTGTTCCTTAGCTATTTGAAAATATTTTCCAATAAAGGAAAATGTCAAGGCACATCAAGAATAATGAGTTCTGTCATTTGGCCGTTAAAATCCGAAGCTGCAGTATGAAATTCACAACCTTTTTCTCCATAACTTTCATCATTTCGGGTTAGTCAGTCACAGTGTACAAGGGCCTGGAGCTAAACTTGTCCTTTTTTCTATAGATAAAAATGTAGCAGGTGTTAATTTTGAGACTTTTTACCTTTCATTTCAAAATTTGCCTTGTATTAAGTTTATTTTGTAAAATAAAGGAAGAAACTCCCAAAGGGCAGTGTGATGTCATAACACCACATCGTAAGAAGAAAGGCGGGTGTATTTTTATCACAGAAAAGTCTAAGAAAGAACTTCACATCCGTGATTCGTAAATGTCCTCAGTCAAGAGCTGGGGTTGTGAGAAGAGAGACCTGTGTGGGTAATTTTACCATTTCTAGTTTACAGTTGCAAGATCTGAGGCTCAGAGAAATGTCAGTAGCGGACCGTGTGCGGCGAGGGGAGCAGGTTTTGGCTTGAGAACATAGAATTCCCGTGTTTTGATATTTTTAAATGGTTTCATTATAAAGTATGTGTGAAAAAGTATTAGCAGTTTCTATCCACCTGGATAGTCTTCCTTTCTATTCTTAATTATTTTGGCTTGCCAAATTTGTTGAAATAATACAAAAATTCTCAAACTCTGTTGGGTGAACTCCTATAGGTTCCTGAGATAGTTTTAGGATGTCTTTAAGATCGGAACTGTTTTCATAACAATACCAAGATATTATTTGTACTTTCTCTGTGTGACATTCGCAGGGATGAGCAAAAGCTCCTGTGTGTTAAACTGCCTATGTCTTTGTACAAATCCAGGTGATGATAAGGCCGGCGTGGTGGCTCACACCTGTAATCCCAGCACTCGGAAAGGCCTAGGAAGGGGGGATTGCTTGAGCTCAGGAGTTCCCCCTCAGCAAGAGTGAGAACCCGTCTCTATAAACAGCCAGGCATTGTTATGACCTCCTGTAGTCCCAGATACTTGGGAAGCTGAGGCAAGAGAACCACTTGAGCCCAAGAGTTAGAGGTTGCTGTGAGCTATGATGACACCATGGCACTCTAGCCAGGACAACCAAGTGAGACTTTGTCTCAAAAAAAAAAAAAAAAAATCCAGGTGATGGCTCCAAGTTGTTGTCATTATAGTCTTTGCCACCAAACACTCACAGGAAATTAAACTACCAAGAAATTTAAAAGCAACATGACTTAAATGTTCTTATTTATGTAACATAAATGACTAAGTTTATTGTCTTGAGTCTTGAGTACACATCTTTTCAATATTCCGTGGGACACATGTGTAAATCACTTCTGTTCCAAAGCAAAGGACAGTGGTTATGACCCAGGAGAGCATGGGGACAGTTATTTTCTTGTGAGCTGAATTCACCACTTTTTCCTGGATCATCGTTTTTATCGGAATGGATACCTGACAGATAAACTGTGGCTCTTTATACTTGGGCATGTATTTTCTTTTTTTTTTTTTTTTTTTTTGAGACAGAGCCTCAAGCTATCCCCCTGGGTAGAGTGCCATGGCATCACAGCTCACAGCAACCTCCAACTCCTGGGCTCAAGCGAGTCTCCTGCCTCCGCCTCCCAAGTAGCTGGG